>OU898278.1:4827376-5009876 GCA_918026665.1 Diabrotica balteata | reverse complement strand
CACTTATAAGGTTTTTCACCAGTGTGCACTCTCAAATGTGTTTTCAAAGTCTGTGCTAGACTAAACTGCTTAAAACAAGTTTCACACTTGTAAGATTTTTCTCCACTGTGTACTCTCAAATGCCTTTTCAAATCACCTGCTTTCTTAAACTGCTTGAAACAAATTTCACACTTGTATGGTTTTTCTCCAGTGTGTACTCTCAAATGCCTTTTCAAACTATCTACTTCCATAAACGGCTTAAAACAAATTTCACACTTGTAAGGTTTTTCTCCAGTGTGTACTTTCAAATGTCTTTTCAAATCACCTGCTTGATTAAACTGCTTAAAACAAATTTCACACTTGTCAGATTTTTCTTCAGTTAGTGTCTCCATAAATTCCATTTTGTGTTCTTCTTGGACATAATCTAAAATACAAACCAGCTAAGTATATTATAAATATTTGAGTATTATATGTAAAAATGAGTCCAATAATCAAATTAAAGCATAATAAAATTGAAAACAGTTGAAATAGTAAATGATATAAACATGTTTTAGAATCCTGTGTACATATGTGTAATAGTCAGCCCTATTGTCTTTTACCAGAACGACTGTGAAATGTGCATGAAGTTTTTTTATGATGTATCATTAAAAAATACACACAATTCATTCCAGTAAGGGCCTAAAAGGTATTCATATTTGACATATAGTAGACAGAAGGTGGGGAAAATCTTAATTCTTTGGCACTTTTAACTGACATTATATTACTGACAAAACCACATTACATAAAATACAGTTCTGACTGGTACTTTCAGTCCCTCAAAAAATGTACAGAGACATATGGGATACATCTTCTTGCACTAAAAACCATGGTTTAATTTCGAATTTTAAAACAATTTCGAATTTTACATGTAAATTGTTCATAATTAATCCAACCTTTTGCAAATATTACAAATATTCTGTCATATCATAATATTTGTGTAATATTATAATTATATATATATATATATATATATATATTATATATATAATATATATATATATATATATATATATATATAATTCTTTGGAGGGTAACTTTCGGGAAAGCGTCAAAACAAGGATCAGCTAGAGATGGTATAAGCCAGCTTGGTGTAGAACTTTATTCTATATGTGAAATTTTCGGTGATATGTTGTCACCTTCATCAGCACCTAAATGGAAAACCTATTATAGTACAGTGGTGGAAATCAACATTTAAAAACCTACATTGAAAATGTTCAGTTGGTCCTAGTTGTAAAAAACACTGTCACAAACATGTTAAAAATATTAAAAAATACATTTAAAATTTTGAATAAAAACATTACAAACAACAGGGTAGTTTTTCAAATACAAACACAACAAAAAATCTAAAATTTACAACCTACAAAAACTACAAATAGAAAAGAAGAATTGATCTTCTTTTTTGATGACATATTTCTGTCAACATCCGGGTGTCATATGTAACGAGGTTATAATTTTCACTTTTGCACATCACAACCACATGGATACGAAAAGAAGAGCCCTAGGCAACATAATAAGCAAGGAAATGAAGTCCCCTCTAAAGCACAGGTAGGTAATCTATGTATGTCATGATAAGTTCCCACATTTTCCAGTTTGTTACTTCTTGTCAAGTCCTGTTGAAGTAGAAAGGAATAAATACAACTTAAGTTTTCAACATCTTTCTTACAGTTCATAGGAGAGCTGCAGTTATGGATGTAGCACATTTCTATGAAGTTTCTCTTAAATTGGTTGTCAACCCTCTTTAGTACTTGCACATTTTCATAGTTAGCAGTGTGTCCAGTATTCTTAATATGTTGGCTAAAGGCTGTGCTGGTGGGCTTCCTCACAACATCACTCCTGTGCAAAGCTATTCTTTTTGAGAGTTTCTGGCTGGTTTGACCGACATACACTTCTGAACAAGAACCACATGGAATAGAATACACTACATTGAAGTTATCCAGTTTTTTTAACTCTTTCTGTCAGGTGAGTAAAGTATGTCCCTAATCTTTTGTAAACAGAATTTGCTATCACTATGTTGAACTGTCTGAAAAGGTTTGTGATCTGTTGCCTTACATCAAAGGTTTTATCACCACAGATCACAAACCTTTTCAGACAGTTCAACATAGTGATAGCAAATTCTGTTTACAAAAGATTAGGGACATACTTTACTCACCTGACAGAAAGAGTTAAAAAACTGGATAACTTCAATGTAGTGTATTCTATTCCATGTGGTTCTTGTTCAGAAGTGTATGTCGGTCAAACCAGCCAGAAACTCTCAAAAAGAATAGCTTTGCACAGGAGTGATGTTGTGAGGAAGCCCACCAGCACAGCCTTTAGCCAACATATTAAGAATACTGGACACACTGCTAACTATGAAAATGTGCAAGTACTAAAGAGGGTTGACAACCAATTTAAGAGAAACTTCATAGAAATGTGCTACATCCATAACTGCAGCTCTCCTATGAACTGTAAGAAAGATGTTGAAAACTTAAGTTGTATTTATTCCTTTCTACTTCAACAGGACTTGACAAGAAGTAACAAACTGGAAAATGTGGGGAACTTATCATGACATACATAGATTACCTACCTGTGCTTTAGAGGGGACTTCATTTCCTTGCTTATTATGTTGCCTAGGGCTCTTTCTTTTCGTATCCATGTGGTTGTGATGTGCAAAAGTGAAAATTATAACCTCGTTACATATGACACCCGGATGTTGACAGAAATATGTCATCAAAAAAGAAGATCAATTCTTCTTTTCTATTTGTAGTTTTTGTAGGTTGTAAATTTTAGATTTTTTGTTGTGTTTGTATTTGAAAAACTACCCTGTTGTTTGTAATGTTTTTATTCAAAATTTTAAATGTATTTTTTAATATTTTTAACATGTTTGTGACAGTGTTTTTTACAACTAGGACCAACTGAACATTTTCAATGTAGGTTTTTAAATGTTGATTTCCACCACTGTACTGTAATAGGTTTTCCATTTAGGTGCTGATGAAGGTGACAACATATCACCGAAAATTTCACATATAGAATAAAGTTCTACACCAAGCTGGCTTATACCATCCCTAGCTGATCCTTGTTTTGACGCTTTCCCGAAAGTTACCCTCCAAAGAATTGTATTCTTAGCGTCGTTACACACACTTTATATATATATATATATATATATATATATATATTATATATATATATATATATATATATATATATATATATATATATATTATATTATAATAATATTTGTGAAGTTTGTTAGCAGGTGATTGCCATGTTTTAGACTGAAACATAGACTGCAATTGAGAAATTTGTGTCAAGCTACAACAGAAATGTAATTAAAATTTTTAGAAATTAATAATTTAGTACATTTGAAATAATTTAATCTGTTCTTAAACTAAAAGTATGAATAAACTAGTGCATATTATGTATGTCTGTACTTGCCATTAAACAGGGTTAAATTGTCTATGCACACCCACGGTTCGTAGACTTACTACGGTTGCCTCTTCCGACTGGGGTGGGGATGCTTGAGTTACGTCACAGGAGTACACAAGAATACAGAATGTAGAGGGCAGGTCGATTGCAGTGTCATGGCCGATACAAATGGTATAAACAAAAACAAACATAACATTCAAATATTTACCATTGCTTTTCCATGTTTAGTTTGGTTTAAGACGAGTTATTTGTATCATTTAATAATGGAAATTAACCTTAATGATATCTTTGAGTATTGTGGTGAAGCAAAGAGTCCATTGGTTGAAGGGGAAGCAGTTTTCAAGTGATGAATTCATAAATTTTAACTTTAATGTTTCGAACTGGCTTGTGTATTGATGATGATGAATCCTATTTTGTGTATACCTGGGAACCCAGAATATAATATTCTGTGTAATGTTTGCCTTAACGTATATATGCATTATTATATCTTATGTTTTTAATATGTTAATTTTTATTTTATACTATTTTTTTGACATATGTAAGTACTTTATTGTATATTAACATAAATAAATAACTTTAACTTGGCTTTATTGTAAAATAGTTCATTTGATTACATGAAATCAACCTACTTTATTTATAAAACATTTTTGTTTTGATACATCCATCCAATCACAGGGCTGAATGTTAAGATTCTAATTACGTCACAGGAGTACAATCCGACTTAATGTTCATTGGTTAGGCGGAAGAGGCAACCATAGTAAGTCTAGGAACCGTGATGCACACCAGATAAAATGAAAATGTCACTGAATAACACTGGTTCAGTTTAAAACATGGCTGATTCCGTCTACAAGAACAAGATGCACATACAACTGTCAAAAAAAAATTTTCACATTGTGAAAAATCTGTAAATTTACATAATTTAAATTGTTTTGAAACAGAGTAACCTAGGACAAAAATTGATTACCTAGCAAGTGGAAACCACTTATATTCAGTTTTATCAATGCAAATGTCACCTTAAAAACAACAAAATTTTAATGAGCAAAATTTATGATTTTGTGTAGGTATATCAACCACTATTCCCTTATAATCCATTATTCTAATAAAAATTATTAAATAGACCTATTATATAAATAAAAGGTTAGTAGTAATATATAAGTTTGGTTTATAAAAATACGTCTCAAATTAGCAAGGCTAATAAAGTGGCCAAAGTTGGCTAGGCTTGGGAAAGTTATTCCTATTAAAATATGGGGAAATATATAGTTACTAACCTTTTTCAGTTTTTTGGTTTTCTTCAAGTGATATAAGTTTATGGCAGTTATATCCATGTTGTTCTATTTCAGTATCTATGGGACATGTCTTTAAGTTTAAATAATCGTATGTGTAATGTGTACTTTGAATATTGGATTCCTCCTGAATTTCAAATTTAAAGCCATCCAATTCTTTATACTCTATTTCTATTTTACACGTTTCGTCGCTAAATTCTTGTTTTCCTTCCATTTGATTGCAATCCATTTTAACCTATTATTTTAAAAAATTTTATTGCTTGGATTCGGATTGCATGTGTTTCTCTTCCTCTTCTAAAGTCAAAAGTCATAGACATGACATGACATGTCATGATCATCATGTCATCATGATACCAAAGAATATAGACGCTTATAAGCGTCTATATTCTTTGATGATACTATGAATTGCTATGAATGACAAGATAGGATCTTCCCGTAGCTCAAAATCGGTCGGGTTCGCGCATGCCGTCATTGGAGAGTAGAATTTGAAATCTAGTTAAAGTTAAATGGGATTTGTACAATGACGTATAATATACGTCATTGGATTTGTATGCATTGACGTCACAAAAACATGCGTTATATCTTATAGTCATAGATAAAGAGGCAGAACAGAAGAAGTGCCGGCCGATGAAGTTGGCATAACGGGAGTCTACGTCGCAACGTCTACTCGAGTGCCCACGGTGTTGCCAGCCATACGTTTTCGTCAACTCGTTTTGATGCTTGTATTTCTCCACGTGTTTATCGTATAACTGTGAACTTTGGCGTAAGAGTTAAGCATTGATAAAAGTGCAAATAGTTATTTACCTATTATTGTTAAATATGGAATTTGTTGAGTGTGGTGAATGCAAACACAGTTTGAAACGTTTTAGTGACTTAAGAAAACATGTTAAAAAAATTTCATCCCGATAAGTTGGAAGAATTGGCTCCTTTGAAAGTGAAGTCCTATCCATTTCAATGCACTTCGTGTCGGAAGAATTTCAGTGCAAGAAAAAATTTAAATACGCATTTGAAAACACATACTACAACAGAAAATAGTAAGTTATAAATTAGAAAAACAAATACATTTGGCTATTATTATACATTTAGCAATTTTTTAAATTATGTACTTTTATTACTATATTTTCTAGGAACTTTGCCAAATAACAAAGACAATAATGTTATTGTGACCGAAGAAAATGTTGGGAAAAAATGCCCATTATGTGACTATGTTGGGAAATTAAAGGTAGATTTTTCCAAACATTTTGAACTTGTTCATAATATTAATATGGATGTTGAAAGAATGCAATTTACGAGTTCTGAAGACTTTAGCGCTTGGTTCTCCAAAATTACAAAGGAAACTCAAACACAATTTATAGTAGAAAAACGGTCAAATTCAATACACAAAACTTACGTCAGCTACATATGTCCTCGTTCTGGTTTTTTCAAACCTAGAGGTTTGGGCATAAGACATTTGAAAACACAGGGGAGCAAAAAAATTAATGGATACTGTCCTGCTGGTATAAAAGTGGTAATTAATAAAGAAAATGGATATCATGAAATAACTTTTGTGAAAAGTCATGTTGGTCATCAAAGCGATTTATGTCATTTATCTTTAACCAAGGATGAGCGTGCTATGATAGCTACAAAGATCGCTATGAAAATTTCATTTGATGCTATTCTAGATGACATACGCGATTCAATAACCACGTCGGATTTGGAAAGAATACATTTACTGACCAAAAAAGACATTTTGAACATTGAAGCTTCTTTCAATTTACATTCAGAATCCCAACGACATAGTAGTGATGCGCTTAGTGTGGATGCTTGGGTAGAAGAAATGAAAAGTTCATGTGTTTTGTTTTACAAACCACAAGGAATATCTTTAGACACACATCCTCAACTAAAAAAGGAAGATTTCATGCTTATTATTATGAGTGAAGGACAAAAGAATATGCTGGAGACTTTTTCAAAGGACTGTTTGTGTATTGATGGAACCCATGGCTTAAATGGATATAATTTCGAATTGCACACATTACTTATATTGGATGAATTACGGCAAGGATTTCCATGTGCATTCTGCATATCCAATAAAAGTGATGGAGTTGCAATGAAAATATTTTCACTTATATTAGGGAAAAAGTAGGACCAATTGAGACGAAGGTGTTTATGTCAGACATGGCTGAAATATATTATAACGCATGGTCAGAAGTAATGCCACCTGCCCATTACCGGTAATACATAGCCAATTATTGCTTATGCTCTCATTGTTAACGCGTTGATTTTTGTTGTAGCCTATATTGTAGCTGGCATGTTGATAGAGCTTGGAGGAAAAACTTGAATTTAATAAATTTAAGAGATAGACAGGTCAGTATAATGTGTAAATTTAATTATAAAATAATTTAACGAAAATCCAAATCTTATTTTTAGATAGAAGTTTACAAAATATTGAGAACTGTTATGCAAGAGACCGATTCTGCAGCTTTTGAAAGGATGATTAACCAATTTCTGAGTCAATTACATAATGATCCAGAAACTGTACAGTTCGCAAATTATTTTGAAAAATATTATAGCAGGAACTGCAAAAGTTGGGCTTACTGTTATAGAACTGATTGCGGTTTAAATACGAATATGCATATCGAATCTATGCATAAATCTATTAAATATATATATTTGAAAGGCAAAAATGTGCAACGTCTTGACAAAGCAATAGGAGCTTTAATGAAGTTAGTGAGAGATCGCTTATTTGATAGGTTAATTGTACTAAATAAAGGTAAAGTAACTTCTAAACTAAAAGAACTCAGAAAGCGACACAACATAAGTTTAAGTTTAGATATAGGATGCATAAGCAAAGTTGGTGCAGAAATTTGGCAAGTTCTTTCCACATCCCTACCAAATAATATATATACCATTTCTGAGAATGTTAGTAAATGCGATTACAATTGTCCGCTAAACTGCATTACATGTGAGTGTTGCATACATAAATACTCATGCGATTGCATTGATAGCACAATTCGTTGGAACATGTGCAAACATGTTCATTTGCTATGCCGATACCTTCAAGCTGAAAGAAGAAATGAAGAATCCAGTCAAGCAATAGAAAACTGAAGGTAATCTTATTTAAAATATTTTCTATTATATATATATATATATATATATATATATATATATATATATATATATATATATTATTTATTTCTCCACCTAACTGACTGAAATCTTCAAGACACCAATGTGCAAAGGGTTTCCACCCCTTTTCCGTTGATATCACTGCTTTATATATATATATATAATATATATATATATATATATATATATATATATATATATATATATATATATATATAGGTATATATATATATATATATATATATATATATATATATATATATACTTAATGTTATTGATTAGGTATGTTATATTAGGATTTGAAACTTTGTATCAATGGATTAATTGTGTCGTATTGGTTTGGAGTAGTTCATCATGGATTACCCTGTATGCTTAACATTAGTCAATTTATTTATTGTATATTTGTTTTTAGAGTCTAATGACCAGCAGCTCACAGTTTTTGAAAACCCCAAATTAGAAGAATCTACACTGATTTTCCATCAGCTCCAATCAAAGAGAGGTACCCAAAATCAAGACAAGGCACCTCTAAGAACTTTATCTGAGAGAAAAAAAGAATTAATTAAAAAATTTATGACTCAAATTGATGCCATAGAAAGCGAAAAAAGAGTTAGTAATTGCTGAAAAGGTCCTGGCTTCTCTAGAACCAACATTAAGTGCTGCCCGTAAGGAAGCTGATATTTTAATAGGACAGCCCGACATACTAAATAAAATAGACAGTACTAAAAAAATTGAGCCACAGAGAAGGCTATTTAGTACTAAAAAGAAAAATAAAAAGTATCCGAGAATTCAGAAGCCGACCCAGGAGGAGCAAGACAAAATTGCAGTTAATCTACTTATCTAAAGAAATGATAATAATACTAATAAGCATTAAATCATAGCACGAATGGCGAAGTAATTTCCAATATTTAAAATGAAACTGTACGTATATTCTTAATTAATATTATATTTTTAGTAAAAAAAAATTAAATGCATAATTTAACAAAAATGATAATGATAAAAGAATACTGGTCCAACAACAATGATTTGGATTTAAATATATTTTGACGTATGGTTGAATCAAGACATTTTGGAAAACGTTTTGGAGTAATACGTGCCAAAAGTGGACTTTATAATGTTCCAGATGCGTTAGAATTTAAATATCGTTTAAAAACTACATTATAGCTAGAAATAAAGCAATTTGTCAACCGCTGGAAACATCGAAGGAGATGCAACTCCTGATTTGTCAACAATTGATATCAACCTAAGCGATTCATGTTTCCAAAACTTGAAAAAAAAAAATAGAAGTCCAAAATCTTGATTTAAACGACAAACTAAGTCAGGAATTGGAAGAATTTAATTATGATGGCTTTGGAAATTTGCACGGATATATATGCCGTAAATTAAAAATGTAGAATCCTCAGAAGATGGTTATACATGGGTAGACCATCTATCGGAAGAGGAATTATCGAAGCCACCAGGCGAGATGATGGCAAAATTAAATGAATTAGAAAATATATTTTTGATAATAGGTAAATGAAAGTTCGTTGAAAATATCTAAATTTTATTTAAAAAAAAAATTATGAACTTGCTATGTCAATTTGGATGAAAGTGTTAAAGCTTTTTTAGAAGTCGTTTGTATTTTAGAATTAGAAAATTAAATATTGAGTAGAAACAGACTACCAGGACGCGCAAACGAAAATTTAATAAATTAATTCAGTGATCACAAAAACGCAAGTGGCCGGTATTTTCTATTCCGATTACAGTAATTTTGTTAGGCAGTTAATTTTAATAAGTGTTTCTCAGTAGTTTCACTCCCGATTAGACGTGATTAAGAATTAAGTCTTCATTAATTTTAACCATTTGAAAATATTGTGATTTTGAGTTGTTTAAGAGGTAATCAAAAACATTCTAGCATTTAAAAAATAAAATCTTAAATTACCAATTGAGAGCAAATCTAGTGCAAAGAAATTTTCTAAATTGTTTCCAAATATTGTTATTGACTACCTATTTGTAAAGTAGGCCGGTTAAATATTTTAATATGCCTTTGTATATTCTAATTTTTAACCGGGAACCTTAACGAGGCCTTATTTCCTCCAATATCTTTATGCCCAATGAGCCCATTGGCATAAAGATATTGCCTCCTGGGTCGGCCATGGAAAGGGGAATATATTTTTTTCAGAAACGACCTTTTCCACGATGCCCGAAGATGGAGACACTGGTAATATGTATTACCTACTATAATATTTTATAGTAATTAATTATCTGTAATAAAGTAAATTTATCCTGACACTAAAATGTTTTCTAATACATTGAAGTTTAATTTGTATATTGCACATATTTGATAATGTTTATTTTTTGTATGTATCAATAAATAATCTTTAATAAATATATTTTGAGATATTCTTATGTGTACGATCATTGTAATTTATTAAACCTCTTAAACTTATTTTCGAAAGTTTCCTCTTATATATATATATATATATATATATATATATATATATATATATATATATATATAATATATATATATATATATATATATATATATATATATATATATATATATTTACATCCTACTATCCTTAAGGACTCAAACCATAGCGAAACCTTACGGCCTCTCCTATTTCCAGGTGTATATAATATTTTAGTCGTCGTGTATATCGAAACAGGTAACAAAACATTCTTAATGCCCTAGTTTCTATTTGGATAAAACAATATTTAACATATACTCTCCCCCTCGGTTCTCCTATCATTACCACCTCCTGCCGATTTCCGATTTTATAGCCTCAGCAGTATAATTTTTATCCGTATTGTGGTCTTGGGGCCTCATATACACGACCTTATAGACTCATACGGTGTTGTCAATTCGCTCACTGCGTATTTCGATAATTCGGGGATTCCCCTCTTTATTTCCTATTTAAGCCAAGAAAGTTATTTCTCATTTCGTGATTGTTTAAGTAATGGATACCTCAAATAGATTTATGATCTTAAAACGGCAAAAGTATAATATTTAAGTAACCTATATTTTAAACAGAAGCTTATATATGACAAAATATTGTTATGATTTCTAAAAATTTGAACCTGATATTTATTGAAAGAAATATAATAATTTTGGTTATTTAAGTCAATGTAATACTTTTTAAGAACATTTAACACAACTGGACACAAATCAATGAGATACCATATTCTTACAAATATAAATTAATAATACCAGCAAGTATTAGATGTAGGGAGCCTGATTAAGCTAACGTAGGAACTGGCCACAATTTAGTTTTGGAAAAAAGTCATCTTAATTCGATTAAGAATCATAAACACAAACTACCAACACTAGAAACTAAAATTAATAAAGACAATTTTGACAAAAAACTATATCAAAGTAGGCTAGATCAAATAATTTAACAACAAAGCGTTACATGCGATGAAGATAACTAATTTAGTTGGGAAAAGAATTAAAACAAACAAAAAATAAACACAAACTTAAATGAAAGAAAACGTACACTATAATGTTTACCCAAAGTATAGAAATATATCTGAAGGGAAAAAAGAATGTTTATATAAAATTTAGATCTGAAAGAACGCAGGGACTTATGAATAAGAGAGTTCGTAACACGGCATATGGGCAAATCAGGCCGAAGAAAACAATAAAACAGTAAAAGTTTATAAGAGGGACATATAATAGAAATTAAGGAATTAATATAAGATATCAGCATAAATAAAAAAATGGACAACATAATATTAGACAAATAAAACCGAACAAAGGAAACTGAACATGCTCTTGAAACTCCCGATATAACATCACATGAGTTAACGCAAATGATAAAAACATGAGATAAAAGAAGTCATCATAAAGTTAAAAAAACAGAAAAGAAATTAATAAAATATGGCTTATACAACAGTTAACCATAATATTTAATAAAGGGTTAAGGTCATCAACAATACATGAGGAGTGGAGAACGAGTATTATGTTTTTTCTTTTACAATAGGTGTAATGTGCGACCATAATACTCTAAAGGAATTGTTAAGTACTATTTTGAAATTAAAAATAATATCAAATAATTTGAAGAAAAGATTAGTATACCAGACTAACAACAAGTTTCTTGTGCAGAGAAGTATATAATAATATAATGAACTAGCCTAACTATGTTTGGTTAATTTAGAAATGTCCTACGACACAGTGAGACTATCGGATGCGATATACATCTGTACAACAGATAATCCAGATTACTTGATATCATAAAAATAATAGAGAACCGACATGTAAGAAACAGAACCGAAGTAAAAGTTCAAATAAAAAAAAAAAGAATCTATAAACACTACAACTGGAATCAGATATGGAAGTCCAGTTGTAATATTTATTCTTTTATATTTAATATAGTATTGATAGGTTTTAAGCTAGTAAAAATAAAAAAAAACAACCGGCAAGCAAGGAGATTAAGATAATATGCGATGTTTATGACGAGTTTTTGTTAACAGAGAACGAAGATGATCTCCAATAAATACTACACCAGTTTAATATCAAAGCCAAACGATTTAATATGAAAATTTTATCACTTATTATGAAAAGTTTAGTATTGTCAAAGGAACCAACAAGGTGAAAGAAAGTTCAGATTGAAAACCTACTGATAAAACAAGTATTAAAATTTAAATATATGGGAATAAACTTATCGACCAACAAAAATATTGAAGAGAAAGTAAGGGGATAAGTGCTACAATGACACAATACGGTGAAACAGACACTAGATGTAGACAAACAAACATAAATAAACAAATCTGTAATCCGACCAGTCATGACATATACAGTAGGAACAAGATCAGATACAAGCACAGATATTTGGAGACAAATGAGATGAGAATACTAAGAAAAATTACCGGAAAAAGACTATTAGACAAAACAAGAAGCAATGATATGAGAAACCTATGCAGAATAAACAATATTAATATATTTGTACAGACAGAAGCATAGATATTTGAAGACAAATGAGATGAGAACACGAAGAAGAATAACCGGAAAAAGACTTATTAAACAGAACAAAAAGCAATGACATAAGAAACTATGCAGAATAAACAATATTATTTAATTGGTACAGGAAGGAAAAAGAAAATGAATCTGTTATATTAGCAGAATGGTAGAAAATATCATAGTTAGATTAGCCCTGGAAAGAAAGAGATAAAACGAAATTATCCGCACGAATAGGAAGAAAACGGGCAATTTGCCTATATAAAAAAAGATGAAGAAGACATTATAGTTCATTGAAAAGTTACATTACTATTACATTTTTAAGAGGATGCAATTATCTTTTTTGATGTGTGGAGTGTAATAATGTGGAATATAAACTTAAGTTTAAGTTTGTAGGGTCGCCATTCTTGTCCCCCGGTCACCATCTTTTAACTTTTTTCTGGTCATTTTACAACAAAATTACATTCAATCAATATTATAGGGGGTTTTTCAAAGAATAATTTTTACTACAAATTTGTTTAATTTCATTGATTTCTTTGGATTTTACAGAACTCCGATGTTCTTGAATACTCGTAAGAATACGATAAAAACGATTAGGCTTAGTTTTCTAGTATAAGTATTTTTATATTTTTTTATTTATACAATTTATTATTTTGTTAACATTGTTTTGTGATTATTCGTTTTATTATCTACTTTTTCCCGACCATGTATGAAGTAAAGTTTGAAGGCGCGTTTTTAAGTGTTATTCCCATTAGGCTTAATCCACAAACAATTTCTAAGTGAGATAATATTGAGCATAACTATATATTTAGGAAGTTGTTTTCCAGCTACTGTTTGTTACTTTTCTTTGATAGTCGAGTCTGTGTTCCTAACTCAGTAGAGTTAGAATTGGCGTAATTGTGGGTAATTCATTTTCAAATTCTTAGAAACTTTTGATTAATTTTGATATTTCCATGATATTACTGCAGGTTTCACCAGAACAATTAAGGCACACTTCAGAGCATTTGAGGTCTGCGTTTTGGCAACCACACATACTTTCATAGTTTGCCTTGCATCTGCAGAAAATTTATTTTAGAAGTTCAAGGGAGCTGGAGTTTTGAAAGTTTTGATTGGTATCCAAATTTTTTTACGTTTTTTTTAGCCCCAAACTTCAGGATCGCAGTGTTTTCTGCTGATAAATTCTAAGACTTTCGAAACGTGCTGTATCTTGTGTTGGCGGAATCAATGATAAGTTAAATGCATTTTTGGTCACTTTGGTCTCGGCAAATCGTTTGTATCTCATGCTGTCAGAGAATCATCTTTCTTTCCATTAAATAAAGAGACAAAAAAATATTCGCCAACGACAGTGAGCAAAGATAGCTGGGCCTTCTCACTGAGAAATATTGTTGTTGGGCTATCGAATTAAGGGTGCTTCTGTAAAATTTTAATGAATTTTGCCGATCTTGTAAGCTGCTGATGTTGTGTGGCAACTTGAAATAGCATGGGAAAATAGCAAAACTCTGCAATGATCGCCATACATAAAACTTAAAGGACAGTATAATTGATGCGACTTACACCCTTTTGAAGGTTTAAAAAAATTGGACACTTTTGACATACAACATTACACCGCTTAATTCTTAATGCCGTAAGCAAGATAAGAATGGCAATGTCGTCTGTTACGACGGTCTTAGAAGCATATGATTCAAATTAAGCAAGCGCAAAACAGGTTCTGACTGGTTCTCTACATTACTAAGAAGTTGATGTTAGGATACTGTTGGCACGGTACTCTTATTAAACGTTATCTCTGTCGATTTGTGCTTTTTCGTGCGACGCAAGCGCATGAGACGGAGAAAGTTTTTTGTTGGCAAAAAGGGTCGATAATAAAATAATAATAACATAGAACTGTTAAGAAAATGATAAATTGATTCCGAAAGATGTGAATAAAAGAATATATAACAGGAAACTAAGTGGAATTGTTCATTTTTATCATATTTTTATGAGTACTCATGAATCCGGTCAACTTCGGAATGCTATAAAACCGAAAGAAATTCATGAAATAAAACACATTTGCAGTAAAAATTATTCGTTGAAAACCCTCTATAATACTGCTCTCATGTCTTTTATTGCAAAATGACCAGAAAAAATTTATAAGGCTCAAACAAAAGTTTGTTCAACAACTTCCAGACTCTACCTCATAGGTGATTGGGAAAAAGATCAATATTAAACTAATGATACCATAGGAATCACGATGATCACTACACTCCCTTTGAGAGGAGAGATTAAAGAGAGAGAGAGAGAGAGAGAGAGAGAGGAGAGAGAGAGAGAGAGAGAGGGAGAGAGAGAGAGAGAGAAAGAGCGAGAAAGAGGGAGAGAGAGAGACCATAGGAAGGTTAACAAAATAATAAATGATATGAAGAAAAAAATATATAATAAAAAACTAAGCTTAAGGTCGATTTAATGTAATTTTATTTTAAAATAACCAGAAAAAAGTTATAAGGCCCAAAAGATTTATTCAAAGATTTTAGTTATTTTTGTTAGTAACTTTTTTTTCAATTTTCGATTAAAAGATATATAAATAAATACAATTTAACTTGCTATAAATAATGTTTTATAAAATTTTCACTCTCCTTTACACTCCTTATTTCAAGATGGCGAGTATTCAAGGACCCAATCAACATTGGAGCGCTGCAAAAACTATAGAATGAATGAAATTAAACAAATTTGTAGTGAAAATTACTCTATGATATTGCTCTGATATCATTTTATTTATTAACGGAATCCATTTACAAAAGTTTTCACACAGCTACACAACCATCCTTTTGTTTAAAATTTATTGTTTTTTTTTAATTATTGTTTTATTGTAAAATCGCTAGAAAAAGTTATAAGCGAAAAATTTTTCAAAATTTTTTAGTTATTTTGGTTTATAACTTTGTTATTTTTTATTTTCCGATAAAAAGTAATACAGATAAAGTTGTAGAAAATTTAATTTGGTAAAAATAATTATTTATAAAATTTTCTGTAGAGTTGCTAATTTACGAGATACAGCGCAAAAACTCTTTGCCTCTCTTTTTCCAAGATGACGGCCTGGGAACAAGGGTTGCGACTTCACAAACTTGAATTGAAGTTTATACTCACCACCCCCACATATAAAAAAAATTAAATTGCATCCTTTCAAAAATCTAATGTAACTTTTCAATTGAATAAAAAATAAGTAGCTTATTCTATACAAGTATATAAATAGAAATACGTGTTCTTTTATTAAAAATTTCAGTGTCGAAGTAATTTCTGTGAAACAAAATATCCTCGTTCATTTTACTAAATATATACAATGTATACCAATACATTTTCAAACACATAAAAATTAACGATAACATCACCATATGAACGTAAACAATCTTACTCTGTAATTTGAGCCAGATAAAATGATTCAATAGTTGAACAACACTGTTGCCAGCTAAGTCGAGTCTGTAATATGGCAATATGGTTTAACACATAAGTGATATACACATTCAGTATACTCATAAAAGCGCTCTCCACGGCAAATGGCTGAATTAAAGGCGACTTTACGGACTCATTTTGTTTTATAATTTGCAGCTATTCTATAATACCCACAATTTTTGTAATACATTTGTGCAGTAGGTAGAGGTCTCTAGTTTCTCATTCAATAAAATTTTGGTAGAAAATGTCAATCAGTTAAAAGAAATACATGAAAAACTTTACGGACTCTGTATATTGAGTCCATAAATCGCTCGAGTCCGTTGTGTATGGTAAAAACCTTAATGCAGAGTCTGCAATGTTAGGAGGATATATATATATATAACACACACACATATATATATATATATATATATATATATATATATATATATTATATATATATATATATATATATATATGTGTGTGTGTTATAAATATATATATATATATATATATATATATATATATATATATATATATATAACACACACACATATATATATATATATATATATATATATATATATATATTATAAATATAAATATTTTAATATTATATTATTCTTTTCTTTTATAAACACCAAAAAGTCGTTTAATATTATTGTGCTAATTGAATAATTTCATCACAGAATGCATACAAATCCCATTTAACAAATTTAACAAGAATTCAAATTCATCTTTCCAATACATCATGCGCGAACGCGAGGAATTTGCGCTACGGGAAGATTCTATTTTGTCATTTATAGTATCATGATTTTTATCGTCAATATAATGAATGAAAACTGAAAACCAGAAAAACTCAAAAGTGCTTAACAGTATTAAAGTGCTCGCGAGCACTAAGCCCGTGTTAGTTATCAAGTTTCCATTTCCATGTTTTAATCAAATTTATATTGGGCTTATTGGTGGAAATTATAAATAAAAATAGACTATGTTTTTCATTCTTATTTTAAAAGTAACCCTTTTTTCCCGATAAAGAATAACAAAGAACTCAAAATAGTAAAAAATAAACCTTGTAGATTGGTATGAAAGATGATAATTTTAAATATATAAAGCCAATATCACCAAAACTCTCGAAACTGTGTTTAAATTTTGACACCCAACAGTATTACCACTTGGCAACACCGTGGGCACCGTAGTAGAAGTCAGGACATAGACTCTCGTGTTGGCATATGCGTCATGTCAAATTTGTTTGTGCGGTGTTGCCATATCACGAATAAATCAGGAAAGAGCATGAGATATAAGATATAATATTAATTAAACATTCTTAAGTTTTTAAAAGAAGTTTAATTAATTTAAATTTTATTTATTATAATTTAAATTAACTTTAATTGTTTAAGCTTTTACTAGCTGACCCGGCGAACTTCTTCTTCTTCTTCTTCTTCAGGTGCCATCTCCGCTACGGAGGTTGGCAATCATCATAGCTATCTTAATTTTTGAGGCAGTAGCTCTAAATAGTTGTTTTGAGCTGCATCCAAACCATTCTCTCGGCGAACTTTGTTCCGCCTTAATGACAATAAATAAGCAGATTGTGTTTTTTTTTTGGAAAAAATACAAAAAAAAATTAAATAACTACATTAATCATTCATTATTATTTCTGTATTTTAGTACATAGGTTGCTCTTCACTTAAGTACCTTGTGATACACGACATTTTTTGTTTTATTATCAGGCGCAAAAACAAACAACGCAGATGGTCTTCCGACCCGTGAACATGCCACGTATAATTGACCATGGGAAAAACATGAATGTTCTAGATTTAAACCACAAACTTTTAAGGATTGGCCTTGTGATTTGTTGATGGTCATGGCAAATGCAAGACGTATCGGAAATTGAAGTCTTTTAAATTCAAACGGCATATCGGTTGGGATCATCGGGATCCTCGAAATGAGAACTTCCTCACCTTTGAATTTTCCTATCATTATCGTAGCGTAAATTACATTGTTCATCAATTTACTAACCACCAAACGCGTACCGTTGCACAGTTTTGGTTGGTTTATGTTTCGAAGCATGATTACTACGGAGCCAACCTTTAGGCGTAAATTGTGCGGTGGTAAGCCAGGCACGTCCAAAGAGTTTAAAAATTCAATTGGATAGTTGGTGGCTTCATCTTCATTTGTGACGCAGTCAATAGATTTGAATGAATGCATTGTTCCAATGATCTTATTTTGAATTATGTAGTTCAGGTCATCTACATCTTTATTCTTAGCCGCTAAAATTGCTCGCTCACTCAACCATTCATTATTTTTGTAGTTAGAAATAATATTTGGAAATACATTGTTGATAAGTTCGTCTTTTGATGAGACAAAATTACAGAAATTATTTGGAAATGATATTAATCCGCTCGATTCATCGACAGGTACTTGACCATTACCGATAGTCAGCAATTGCTCCGAGAAATCTTCAGCAGATGTATCATTAAGCAATGTAACTCTCATGTTTGTTGTCAGCTGCAGTTTCTTCACATAGCGCCATAGATTTGACGATTTGAGGCAAGCGTTTATTTCATCGGCAGCCGTAGATCTTGGAATTACTGGCAGTATTTGGCGGAAATCGCCAGACAGTAAAATCATTGCTCCTCCAAAACATCTCGAGTCATTGCGTAAATCTTTTAATGTTCGGTTAAGTGCTTCTAATGCACGTTTATGCGCCATTGTGCATTCGTCCCAGATGATGATTTTCGATGCCGCTAAAACTTTGGCCATTGCTGAGTGTTTTGCAATATTACACATTGGTTCTTCAATAGTTTGAAGATTTAACGGTAATTTGAATGCTGAATAAGCCGTACGGCATCCTTCTAACAATGTGGCTACTATTCCAGGAGAAGCAACTGCAACCGCTATGTTGGATCTCGCCCGAACAGTTGCTAAAACTAATGACATAAGGAATGTCTTGCCAGTTCCACCAGGGGCATCTAGGAAATATAAACCACCATTTTCATCAGCGATTGCCTTCATTAAAGTATCATAAACTTCCTTTTGTTGGTAATTCAACAGGGGTACATTCCTTTGAACTACTAAATCTAATTCCTGGTGATCATATTCACGTTCCCGTTCCAATTCTCGATTAAATGCGTCATTCATTTCACGATTTGGCGCTGGCATTCCTAACCTGATTAATAAATTACCGCACATGAGGTAACACATATCTTCGATCAAGAGTAAAGCACGATTATGTATCTCCTCATTCATCTCAATATCGTGATTTCTGGAACTGACACGACTTTGATGTAAAATATCTTCTGACATACTATCCTTGTATTTGTGCCACAGGTTACATGGGTTTGATGGAAAACATGTCGAAATTATGATAGCGAATAATGTGCGTATCTGACTTGGAGATGCAGAGATAATGGCTTCAGCGATTGTCGTATCCCAATGGGTATCGTTTTCTAATAAGTTCAATTCTTCACATGCAGCACGATATGTTGGGAATATTACACCATTAACAGTTCGTAGTGTCTCAAATGAAGTTGGCCCACGCACATTTACCAGCAACAACCGCAAATAGAAACATTCATCATTCTTTGGATGAACTGTATACATACGACCAAGAGCATCAGTAGAACGCACATCTGGATACCCAGGAACCGCATCACCTTGCTTCCGTCTTTGAAAATTCTTGGATGAAGCATTCCAAGTATAATAACGTGGCATCTCCGAGTAAAGCAAAGTTCGTGCAAACTGATCGCTTTGGCAGATTGCAAAAAAACTGGTCAATGTAGTTGCTGGAGGTGTTTCAGCACGTTGCGTAGCATTCGAAGCCGTGAAATATACTCGTTGACCATTCTCCAGATGCACCGCCAAATGTATAACAGTAGGATGACGTTCGTGAATTGGAAATGCGAATATACGCCAAATCGCTTCATTACAGTTCACATAACGACCAACTTGATAGCGTGAAATTTCATCGTTGGTATTTGAGGATTGCAATCCAAAAACCGCCATATCACTGCCTTTCGTGACATATTTGCAAATATATTTTATGGACTTAACTGAATTGCAGTATTCAACGTTGCAATGTTTCTTGAACGTTTTAGAAATAAGTGGCGAATATGGAACAATCCAACTATTGTCGACAACGAAATCCATTCTTTTCACTTTCGTTGTGACAGTTCGACCGTTGTCATCTGGTGATCGACGCCGATACAGCGGATACCCATCGTTGCCAGTGACAGTCTCCGCCATTAATTTCCGTGGATATCGTTTAGAGCACTTTCCATCGACCATGCAAGGTGATTGGGGATTGATGGCACCACACGGTCCATGAATCATATTAGTAGTAACAACATCATGTAGGTCTGGATCGACTTCATGATCAGGAATCTCGGCACATATGATATCATCTATTTGATCAGGCTGAATTCTTTCCACTATGTCACTACTGTGAATACACCGTGAATAGTCAACAGTGTAGTAGTGTCTGGGGGCTCGGGAGACTGAGACCTCGAAAGCCCTGAGGAAGGCATCAGAGAGGATGCCGAAAGCTTGGCAAAATGGACATCGACGCGGTTCAACCCGGAAGACTGGTGAGTTTGATATTAATTTTAGTATAATATTAATCTTAGCTCTAGGTTTTATTGTACTAACCGCGGAAATCTTTCCGATCATATATATAATATATATATATATATATATATATATATATATATTATATATATATATATTAAATTATATATATATATAAATATATATATATATATTATATATATATATATATATATATATATTTGATCTATTTTAAAGGGTAAAGGCCGTATGACACTATGCATTTTCTTGTATCATTTCTTATATCGTTTCTGATATAGAAAGTTATTTGTTTCTTGTATCGTTTCTTGTACGTACATTTTTGCCCTGTATGACACTATGCAAGTTCTTTTTCCAGAAACTGTATGTGATTTGGCACATGATTGGTCGAAATTTTGACACCTATAAAAATAGAACTGCAGTACCTGAGGCACCGAACAAGGGCCTGAGGACCCCAAGCTACTGGGGACTGAGAACATATGCTACTGATTATTTTTAAAAATACTGTGGTGCAAAATGAAAGATAAAATGTCCCAATATGAAAACTAAATTGGAAACCACAATTTTTGAAGATATTCAACAGGTTGTAATGGAAGACAGAAATAATAAATAATTTGGTTGTAATAATTTATTTGTTTTTTTTTTAATTATGTGTTTGAATGGTATGCTCTTGAAACGCTACTCTCTTATTTGGAGATATAAAATAATCTTTAAACTCATCACGAATTTTTACTGTGGTTATGTATTGTTTTTAGTAATACATCTCCTCCTACTTTCAGTAGTTCCGATGCTATTTGATACAATCACTGTGATTTATTGTTTTTCAATTTGGCTACTGCTGTTCTAATCTTGGTTATTGTTGGTGGGCACTTTTCTCTGATGTCTGCTTGGATTAATTGTATGTATACATCAGAGATACTTACATATCTCTGGTATATATCAAAGTTCTGCTCCAGCCATAGAGAAATAAAAATAATAATTATTTTTATTTCTCTATGCCTCCATCCGCCAATATGACATGAAAGAAGCTTTACGTTTTAGCGGCTTTGCGCACACAAATTCACACATTGCGACAAGAAAATGCAGCGGACACAAATTCTTGTATCGTTTCTGATATAAGAAACTATACGCCTGTATGACACTATCCATTTTTTTGTTATATCAGAAACGATATTGAATGATACAAGAAAATGCATAGTGTCATACGGCCTTTACATAGGTCTCGTATTTTTCTAAGTGAATACTTCTTATCGCTCAGCATGATATTTTTGCACAGGCCCGAAATCATATTTAGCGTGACTCGAAAAATAGAGACGCGTACAGTAACCTTGCTGTATACAATATATACATATATTTATTATAAAAATATTGTGACATATTTTAACAATCGTCATATATTAGTTTTCTATTACAACTCGAGAACGACTGCAGAAACCTTACATGCAGCAGTCCACAGCGATTGGTACATCAGATGTTGGGTTTTTTGAGGAATTTTTCAGTTCACTGCAGTGTTATGAACAGTTTTTTAATTTAATGCTTGAATTTGATTTTATCAAAACATCTATTTTATGTTATGTATTATTTCAGTTAATTTAACAAAAAACTCTTTGAAGGCAAATGCTCCCTCCTGAGCTTTTATATATTTTAAACTGTGACATTAGTTATAATTCCTTGTGTAATTAAAATTCGAAAAAATCTTACCAAACTATTTATTTTCAACTAAAATCAATTTACAATAACTTTTTTTTCTCCAGTGTGTACTTTCAAATGCCTTTTCAAACCACCTACTTGATTAAACTGCTTAAAACAAATTTCACACTGGTCAGATTTTTCTCCAGTGTGTACTCTCAAATGTGTTTTCAAATTACCTACATGATGAAATTGCTTAAAACAAATTTCACACTTGTAAGGTTTTTCCCCAGTGTGCAATCTCAAATGTGTTTTCAAATGACCTGCTTCCTTAAACTGCTTAAAACAAATTTCACACTTGTAAGGTTTTTCTCCAGTGTGTACTCTCAAATGCTTTTTCAAATTATCTACATGATGAAATTGCTTAAAACAAATTTCACACTTGTAAGGTTTTTCCCCAGTGTGCAATCTCAAATGTATTTTCAAATGACCTACTTGACTAAACTGCTTAAAACAAATTTCACATTTAGACAGTTCTTCGCCAGTGTGCAATCTCAAATGTCTTTTCAAATTACCTACTTGACTAAACTGCTTAAAACAAATTTCACACTTGTAAGGTTTCTGGCCAGTGTGCAATATCAAATGTCTTTTCAAATGACCTACTTGACTAAACTGCTTAAAACAAATTTCACATTTGGACAGTTCTTCGCCAGTGTGCAATCTCAAATGTGTTTTCAATTGATATGCTTGATTAAATTGCTTAAAACAAATTTCACACTTGTAAGGTTTCTCGCCAGTGTGCAATCTCAAATGTCTTTTCAAATGACTTGCTTCACTAAACTGCTTAAAACAAATTTCACACTTGTAAGATTTTTCTCCAGTGTGCACTTTCAAATGTCTTTTCAACTGATCTGCTCGATTAAACTGCTTAAAACAAGTTTCACACTTGTAAGATTTTTCCCCAGTGTGCAAGATTATATGTTGTTTCAAATTACTTGCTTGATTAAATTGCTTAAAACAAATTTCACACTTGTAAGGTTTCTCCCCAGTGTGCAATCTCAAATGTGTTTTCAAATTACCTGCTTCACTAAACTGCTTAAAACAAATTTCACACTTGTAAGATTTTTCTCCAGTGTGCACTTTCAAATGTCTTTTCAACTGATCTATTCGAAACTGCTTAAAACAAATTTCACACTTGAAAGATTTTTCCCCAGTGTGCAGGTTTATATGTTGTTTCAAATTACTTGCTTGATTAAATTGCTTAAAACAAATTTCACACTTGTAAGGTTTTTCACCAGTGTGCACTCTCAAATGTCTTTTCAATTGATATGCTCGATTAAACTGTTTAAAACAAGTTTCACACTTGTAAGATTTTTGTCCAGTTGCAACTTCTATATTTTTATTTAATGTTTTTCGTTCAGAGTGTTGACTCATATTATTTCCTTCGTAAGATGAATTCTCAGTTAATGTCTCCATAAATTCCATTTTGTGTTCTTCTTGGACATAATCTAAAATACAAACCAGATAAGTATATTATAAATATTTGAGTATTATAAGTAAAAATGAGTCCAATAATCAAATTAAAGCATAATAAAATTGAAGACAGTTGCAACAGTTAATGATATAAACATGTTTTAGAAACCTGTGTACATATGTGTAATAGACAGCCCTATTGTCTTTTACCAGAACGACTGTGAAATGTGCAGAAGGTGGGGAAAATCTTAATTCTTTGGCATTATTGCATATTTTCTGGCAGGGTGGGCATTCTGATTGTTTATTATTCTGTGATATTACAGAACTTTTTTAAACTGTCAAAAAAAAAAATTTCACATTGTGAAAAATCTGTAAATTTACATAATTTAAATATTAGCATCAATTTTTTATTTTTCATGAGAAAACAGAACAATAAACGTAAAGAAACGTAACCAAATCTAACATGACCCTTGTAAAAAAGCTATAATTTTCATTTAAAAGTAGGTAGATAATAATAAAATGTTATTTTAGTGTCCAATATGAAAGTAAATATTTATTTTTCATTAGAAAACATAATTTTGAGTAACTATGGCAACACTGGTTAAAATTACCATTTTTGACCAGAAGCACAGAATAATGAACAATCAGAAGGGCCACTCTCAGATGCCGCCTTTGAAGTTTTTCAGCACGTGCGCTATGTTTTAGGAGGACACAAACACAGATCACCTACCTCCCTAGATGTTCCACGACAATACTTTAGTTGGATATGAAATTCAGCGCTCCATAAGATTAGTATCGGAACTAATTCAAGCGAGAAATTACGCGGGAAATTCAAATTTTAATTTTGGTGGGAAAATTTAAATAAAGTTTAAAATTTTTAAATATAATTTGGTATATTTGAAAAAAAAAAATGCATGACATTTTTAATTTCAAATATACACAATACAATTTAGGAAAAATAAAACAAAATGTAAATTATTTATTTATTTAATACTTGTAAAACAATTTTGTAATTTAATATAGAATAAAAATATGCTATTATCACTGAAAATTGTACAATTTTATGGAAAAAGCTTATAAAAAAGTCAGAAAAATAGCAATTTAAAATTTACTGAAATTCCATAAATCGTCAATATCACAAAATAAAAAATAATAAAATACACAATGTATTGCAAAATTTAAATAAATTGCATAATAAATCCTTACGAACTAATACATTTTAATACAAGTTTCTGCATGTGATACTCAAATATATATTTATACAAATTGTTTAGTTACTTGTACATAACACTATTCCTTAAGAAACTCTTCTACTGAATAATATGATCTTTCAGATAGATAGGATTTTGTTCTTTTACGGAACTCAAAGAAAGAAGTTGCAGATTTAAGTTCATCAATCAGTTATTTGTTCTCTAATATCAAATATTTATTGGACTCACCATACAAATGTAAGCTAGGAATTGCATTTTTATACAATTTATGACTCCATGAAGAAACAAACATCTTCAAAGTGTCTGTGGCAGATTCGTTTTGTTTTATAAACTGTACTAGCATTCATCATATCTAAATTAGGATTATTTATAACACTAAGCCACTTCCTAAATCGTGTAATGTCCGATAATATATATTCTTTATCTATGGTAATGTCTTCATCGTGGATTTGGAAAGGTATGTCTAATTAATGACGAATTAGTACATTGTAGGATACAACATTTATTGTGAAAAACCATATTTAACTGATTATTATTAATCTGCAAAATACTATTTGAACACCGCCAGGAACATTTAAAACGTAGATCACTGAGGTAGGTGATTCGTTTTGTAATTTACAAACTAACAAAATCAAAATATAGACGCTAATATGACAATTGGCGATTGACAATTATAATACTTTTCTTAGTTGTGTTCTATACCTAAACTGCAGAGTAAAAGTAGAGACAGAGTAAAGCGACATCTGAAGATTAGTATCGGTACTACAAATGACATTAAGTTTAATTTGACCTTGAACTACCTACGTGAAACGTCTAGTTATTAGTGGTCTGTGGACACAAATATATGATTTGTGAGGTTATGCATTTGTTTACATTTATGTTTAATTATATTATATTTATGTTACTATATTTTAAAACTGTTAATATCATTGTATAGTATGTCTATGATTGCCGTAAGTCAAATATACCTGTTTTTTTTTCCATGCACACCACATAAACAACACTGGTTCCCTTTAAAATCCTCGTAAAACATGGCGGAACGTCTGCGCGAAGGAGATGCGCGTACTTAATTTTCCGTGGAGAGTGGGCATTCTGTGCCAGAAGAAACAGTTGTCATTCCTGTCATTTCTTGTTGTTTCATGGTAAATAATGGCGAATAATGGCGGTGGCTTTTAAAAATCGGGCAAATTTTAAATGGAAATTACATAAAAAATAACGTCTTGCACCGCATAAAAATCATTGCACAATCATTAGTAAATGAAGCAGAATTCATTGATATAAATTTCATCTCCGTAAACATGGTTCCGGCTTATTACACTAGTACCTTAAATTGTTTTGAAACAGAGTAACCTAGGACAAAAATTGATTACCTAGCAAGTGGAAACCACTTATCTTCAGTTTTATCAATGCAAATGTCACCTTAAAAACAACAAAATTTTAATGAGCAAAATTTATGATTTTGTGTAGGTATATCAACCACTATTCCCTTATAATCCATTATTCTAATAAAAATTATTAAATAGACCTATTATATAAATAAAAGGTTAGTAGTAATATAGTTTGGTAATAAGTTTGGTTTATAAAAATAGGTCTCAAATTAGCAAGGCTAATAAAGTGGCCAAAGTTGGCTAGGCTTGGGAAAGTTATTCCTATTAAAATATGGGGAAATATATAGTTACTAACCTTTTTCAGTTTTTTGGTTTTCTTCAAGTGATATAAGTTTATGGCAGTTATATCCATGTTGTTCTATTTCAGTATCTATGGGACATGTCTTTAAGTTTAAATAATCGTATGTGTAATGTGTACTTTGAATATTGGATTCCTCCTGAATTTCAAATTTAAAGCCATCCAATTCTTTACACTCTATTTCTATTTTACACGTTTCGTCGCTAAATTCTTGTTTTCCTTCCATTTGATTGCAATCCATTTTAACCTATTATTTTAAAAATTTTTATTGCTTGGATTTGGATTGCATGTGTTATGTGTTTCTCTTCTTAAAGTCATAGATAAAGAGGCAGAGCAGAACATGAGCAGAAGAAGTGCCGATGAAGAATGAAGATCAACATAGATAAATAATATAATAATGAAGATGAAGGATTGAAGGATATGAAGTTGGCATAGACGTTACGTCAAATCTGTGTTTGCGTTGTTGCCATATCACAAATAAATCAGGAAAGAGCATGAAATTTAATGTTACTAAACATTCTTTTTATGTTTTTAAAAGAAGTTTAATTAATTTAAATTTAATTTATTATAATTTAAATTAACTTTAATTTTTAAGCTTTTATTTAGATACCATTTCATCCCAAAATTATAAGAACAATATAAAGAACAAACATCTGTTGCAATCTGGCAACTACATTTGACAGTATTGCCAAGTTTATTTACTAATCTACCAAAGGCCAATTATAATTTTTTTTCTAATAACTAACTGCAACTAATATAAAAAAAAACAAATATTAATTCGTTCGTGTTTCATATGAATTTAAAAATTTTTTTAAAAATACCCGATTTTATAAAATAATATAATAAAAATGAACTGTTTCAAAGCATATTTGAGGCATTAAACATATACATAATAACGACATGGCAATACCGCAAACACAAATTTGACATGACGTTTATGTCAAATTCATCGGCACTGTTTTCTTTTTGACAGAGTAAAAGTGGCTGGAAATTAATATACAACCAAGCACACGTACGCATAGACAATATTAATAGTAAACAAACTAAATTGTATATAAAATAGAACTTTGCAAATTACCGACAATCAATATTTATTTATCCTCACCATATATTAAATAGTTATGTTAAATTATAACAAATAAAATATATTTTTAAAATATATACTATCCAAAATTTGATGGGTTTAGTATACACTTCCACTATTTAGAATAATTCTTCTTTTTTCAAAGGATGAGGTCTGCAATAGTAGTATACTTGAGCTACTAATTCTGAGAAGTAGGAATTATTGTGTTATATGTTTCGCCTCTGCTAAGCGAATGGAGTATATATTATATACCTTGGATGAGAGAAAACAAAAAAAAAATTAATTATTTTGATGTCACATACGATACGACATTTGACTGACAGCTGCCAACTATTAACGTGAAACCAAAGAATATAGACGCTTATAGCTTATAGAAGCGTCTATATTCTTTGGTGAAACACCAGGTTTGTTCGTAGTAGCGATTATAAAATGTTTGTTATTTGAAATACAGTGCGCATGTTCAGTTGGAAACTGTTTGGAATTAGTTTGTGATTTTGTGCTCTGCGAACACCTAAAATTTGATATTTTGCATTTGTCATTGTCGTTTGTCAAATCTCGAAATCTCCTTTTTTTAAGGCCGTATGACACTATGCATTTTCTAGTATCATTTCTTATATCGTTTCTGATATAGAAAGTTATTTATGTTTTCTTGTATCGTTTCTTGCACGTACATTTTTGCCCTGTATGACACTATGCAAGGTCTTTTACCAGAAATTGTTTGTGATTTGGCACATGATTGGTGGAAATTTTGACACCTATAAAAATAGAACAGTCAACTGCAGCAGTACATAAGGACTCCAAGTTACTGGAGAATGAGGACATATGCTACTGATTATTTTTTAAAATACTGTGGTGCAAAAATTAAAGAAATAAAATGTCCCAATATTAAAACTAAATTGGAAACCACAATTTTTTAAGATATTCAACAGGCTGTAATGGAAGACAGAAATAATAATTTGGTTGTAATAATTTATTTGTTTTTTTTTAATTATGTGTTTGAATAGCATGCTCTTGACATTCTACTCTCTTATTTGGAGATATAAAATAATCTTTAAACTCATCACTAATTTTTAGAGCGGTTATTTCTTGTACAAGAAAATGCAGCGGACACAAATTCTTGTATCGTTTCTGATATAAGAACTATACGCTTGTATGACACTATCCATTTTTTTGTTATATCAGAAACGATATAAGAAATGATACAAGAAAATGCATAGTGTCATACGGCCTTTAGAATTCGATCTAATTAGTTTGTTAAATCTTTTTATTCACTTTTTTTGCATTTATTGTTTAATATTATTAATTTGATTTTATTAGTTTGATTATAGTTTTCTGAGTATATTTTATTTTTTGATTATACCTATATAGTTGTTATAACAACCCAACGTTTGTTTTGTGGTTATAAAATAAATTTATATACAACAACACCTCTGCGCATGTCGCTGATTTTTAGTCCGCACAATCGTTGGGGATTTTAACAACCGTTGGAAACCGAATTCTGATTAATCACTTTGTTACTGCGAACAGTAAAGTTAAAATTGCCAACCATCAGAAGTGCTTCTACGAACGCTAATTGTTAACTGCGCGTGCGCCTCAAGGTTGGCAACGGTTGCTGATCGTTCTACCATAGTATAAAAAAGAAATAGTATGGACACTCGACAGGCGGGAAAAAGTACGCGCATCATTTAGCGCAGGCCATATCGCCATATTGAAAACAGACCGAACGCTATGTAGTGACACCCGACTGGTTGGTGTAAATGGTCTTTGGACTGGTATTAATGTGACGTGTAGTCGAGTCATCTGTCGTGATTTGTTTGTTTATATCTTTATCGTCGAGTTTTATTTTTCATTTAATTAAGTCTAAAAAACTTGGGGATATTAATTTCATTTTAAAATTATTTTTATAAAAATTTAATTTATGTAATTTAATAATTGTTTAACAATATTTAATAATTATTTAATATTTAGTTTTAGTATTTATGTTATGGTTAGGATATTTTATGTAGTTAATTGTTTTGTAAAAAATGGAAACATCCCGTTAATAAATAAATAAATACTAATTCTGGTTTTATTCGCAAAAAAATAAAGTAATTGATATTTCCAGTTAGGAAAATGGTAACCTTTACAACTGAACATAAAATTCAAATTATTAAATGATATTATTCTGGAAGTAGGGCCAACGATGTAACCGCTACGTTTTCGTTTTCATTCGAAAGCCCTGTACCATCAAAATCTGCAATTCACAACATTATTTTTAAATTTGAAAATTAACCAGCTCGTGCAATTAATGAAGAACAGGAACAGCCTAAAACTGCCGTAAGTAGTCTAACTGAAATTAATTTTCCTTGTAACAGCACGTTCTAATTTCAAAAGAAACTGGTATTAGGTACTGCTAGAACTGTATGAAATACTTTAAAAAGAAACAAGTACCATTGCTACTAAAAAAATCTTAAATTCACAACCATTCTACTAGATAGAAACTGTGGTAAATGCAATTTAAAAAGGCAGGTAAAAAACTTATAATAAAAAAGATGGCCCCTGGCTGTATTTTATGTTAACATATAACAAGAAAAAATGCATATGTTCTTTATAAAAGCGCAAATAGTCAATGTTCTTTGTCTCAAAAACATTTCACGATATTACTCGGTTAAAGTCTTTTGAATGAACATCTGAAAAGAAGAAAAGATATGAAACAGCTCTCTAATAATGATTTAAAAACCACAATCATAAAAATTCTTGGAACAGATCAAGACAAGAGTTCAAGAAACCCAACTGAGGAACTTTCAAATCGACAACCTGCTAAGCAAACAAGACGTCATTTTTGTCCGAAACATAAAGACATGAAATCATGTGATGACTGTAAGAGAGCAAATTGTAAGGAACGTAGTATCACCCTAAACTTTTGTCAAGATAACATTAGAAATTAAGATATATATATATATATATATATATATACGTATTCACTCCCTCTTATTGTTAAATTATTGTTGTAGAAGTTAACAGTAAGTCTATTTAAATTAGTTTACACACAAAATTGCCTCCCGAAATAATTTGTTGTTTTGGAATATAAGTTTTTCAGTTTCTTATTTGGCTATGGTAGAAAAGATTTATTTTTATATAAAATAAATAAAACATTTTGATAATAATAATTAAATTAAAATATTGTCGATTGTAATTAATTCAAATTTCCTTGTTTACTAACTTTGAAATGATATAAACACGTCTTTGTTCTAACCACTTGTGCCAGTCCGTAACTGATCTAGTCTGTTTTCAATATGGCGTCTGGATACTTTTATACTTCAAAGGCGCCGACTAAGAGTGTCCTAACTGTTTGTGGTTAAACTGTGGTTCTACGAACAAACCTACCAATTCGACCATTTGATAACTCTAAAATTACATATCTGTTAAATTTTACTTGATAACTCTCTAGTATTTCCATTATGAAACAATAGTATTAACTTTGAAATTAGGACATTTTTCACATTTGGTCCAAGTGAAGATAGCCTCAAATGAGTTTGACAGAATGAAATATTGGTGTTTGGCAGTGTCACAGAATAATAAACAATCAGAAGGGACACTCTCAGATGCCGCCTTTGAAGTTTTTCAGCACGCGCGCCATGTTTGAGGAGGACACAGACATATGATTTGTGTGGTTATGTAATTGTTTATATTTATGTTTAATTATATATTTATGTTATTATATTTAACAATGTTAATATAATTGTATAGTATGTCTATGATTGCCGTAAGTCAAATAAACCTGGTTAATTTTTCCATGCACACCACATAATTTCTTTAAAATCCTCGTAAAACATGGCGGAACGTCTGCGCGGAGGAGATGCGCGTACTTAATTTTCCGTGGAGAGTGGGTATTCTGTATGTTTATTATTCTGTGGCAGTGTCCATTCGCTTAGCTCGGGCATAGAATATAAACAATCAGAATGCCCACTCTCAGATGCCGCCTTTGAAGTTTTTCAGCACGCGCGCCATGTTTTAGAAGGAAACACATAACACAGACATATGATTTGTGAGGTTATGTAATTGTTTATATAATTATATTATATTTAACAATGTTAATATAATTGTATAGTATGTCTATGATTGCCGTAAGTCAATTAAACCGGGTTAATTTTTCTATGTACACCACTGGTTCCCTCTAAAACATGGCGTAACATTTGTGCAAAGGAGTTGCGCGTACTTAATTTTCCATGGAGTGTGGGCATTCTGTCATATCACTTGATGTCGATTTCCCAATTTTTAATTCCTGTGCTCAACGATCTCAAAGATTTTTGTCACGGGGAAAAAAGTGCATAGTTATTCCTTCCAATCGATAATTACTGCATTGCCGTGCAGAACAATACTGTTTACATTTACTTTTTAACATTTTGTTACTTTATTTAATATTTAAAATGTTTATAACTATGTTATGTGTGTATAACTAAATACGAAATGTTTTGTTATCCTACGTGCACTAGTTAAAATTTTTACCGCACTGTGCCGCCTCTTTCGTTTGACATCGCCAATAAAGTCAAATATAGGAAAGTAGCTTGCATGCCTATCTTCCAATTTGTATTCAGCCTACCACTGTCTGGCGAGCTTCGAACAAGACAGTCTAGCTGGACATAACGGACATGGATGATAGGGCTATTGGTACAGTAAAACCTCCGTTAACCGAAATAATTGGGGGGAAGGCCGTTTCGGATAACAAGAATTTCGGTTAAAAATATCATTGTTTTTTTTTTAAACATTTTTAACATTTAGTATTCTTAGTTAAAATATTGGTATTAAAAAATACTATGAGGTGATTTCGTAATGTTTTCTAATAAGTAAATACAGAATAAAGTAATAAAATTAAGGACAATGAATAAGTTTAACATGATTTTTTAAAGAAATCTTCTATTTTCTTTTATGTTATGGTTTGACAACGATGTTTTGCAGCTATATATCTCCATCGTTCATTTGCAGAACGTCGTCAGTTTGCCTCATCTCATCATTCGACGAAACGTAAAGCAAAAAAATTAAGAACCTACTCGTGTCCCTATCTAATTAGGCCTACTGTATAAAATTCTTATCCTTAGGCATTGAAAATCTAATCGGTGGTCTCATGCTGCCTGTTTTCTGTTGGGTCGTTATCTTCGTCTTCCGATACGCTCAGGTTGTTAGGATGAAGAACCATATCAATGATGACCTGGTCGATGAATTCACTTTCTGAGTCATCGTCTGCTAACCACTCACGTATCTCTTCTTAGTTAATTTCGTCACATCCCGGCAAATTTTTTATTAAAGGTTTAATTTCTTCTGTCGTTTCTTTACCAGTTTCTTCTTCAGGATCGTCAATCAAAATCCTATCAAAAAGTTAGTTCCAGCATTTTTCCAAAGTTGAAGATTTGATCTTGGCCTAGAACTCAATTACTTTTTATTGACGAAATTATTTAAACTGTCAGCCGTTTCGGTTAAGGGAGGTTTTACTGTATTTCTAAATAATTTTTGGTGTTTTTGTAGGAAAAATAAGTGTAGAGAAGTACATGATTTGTTTTATTTTTATTTTAAATCACAATAGCTATATGTTTAAGCTAACATACCAAAATGTATATTAAACAGCCTATATACTATATAGTGGAGTAAAGTACAAAAGACAAAAAATAATTCAAATTAGAAAGTTGTAAATTAGCATAATTGTAATAACCGTTGTAAAACAAAAAAAACATACATATGTTTTTACATATTTAATTAATACAGCATTTATACAAAATAATGAGTGTTCCATTTATAAAAAATATTGTTCCGCAGCTTCCGTGTTCAAAACAATGTGTCAAACAGAAAACCGATATTTTAGGTATCTGGAACAATCTAATTGATACTGATATGTTGCAAATAACTGTTGATGGGACTAATACAAAAATAGAAGTTCAGTCGCAATCGAGATATATATTCAACAAAAATTTATGAAATTCATATCCTTTTACGTCTCTTATATCTTGCAGGTGTAAGAAAGACAGGTCACCTTAATAAAACAGACCTGTGAAAAACGGACGGCACTAGTATAGAGGTTTTCCGATTGACAATGACCATCACTAGATTCAGAAATTTACTAAGGTACATGCAAACTGATATCAATACAAGGCATGATAGTTAGTTTGCATAAATTAGCGCCAATAAGAGATCTTATTACAAAGTGGAATTAAAAGTTGGAGGCTTTTAGAGGATGGTGCTCGTTCCACCAGTACATACCAAGCAAATCCAATAGATATGGTATATAAATATTTGCACTGTCTGATGAGAAGTTATTTTATATCAATAACGTTGAAGTATACGTTGGCAAAAACCAAGTGGGTAATCCATACTATCTAGACACTAGTACCAAGGTAGTGGCGGAACGGGCCTGTCAACATGTCTACAGATCTAAGAGAAATATTACCACCGACAATTGGTACACCAGCGTTAATCTTTTTATAAGCTTAAAGGAAAATGGTTTAACTCTCTTGGGGACAATAAAAGTAAATAGAAGAGAAAATCCTGCATATTTATCTAACAATCAAGACGATTTATTGGCTCTAGTACATTTGGGTTTGGTTCAAGAGGAACACTAGAACAAAAACGTTCTGTTCTATCCCACTATGCACCATGAGGACGACGTTGATCCTGTGACTGAAAAACAGGAAATCATATCGCCGTCAGAGAACTACGAACACAGAGAAGCGACACGAGCACCGAAATCCGTGTACCGTTTTTGTATACGCATGCCCGAACTTGGTTGCTTTACTGTCAAAAACACGTACTTATTCTTCAACTCTGGTTGTTAACGATAGTCCGTAGGCACCTGTGGTAAATACTAAACTATACAGGTGCATTTGACCATTTATCGAATTTACTTAGTAGTTAAAAGTTTATAGTTATAGTTAAAATATATAAGTTTATAGTTAAAAGTTTAATTTCTAAGTATTTAAAATGTCTTCTGGTTATTGTTATACGTTTCGCGGATGTTCATCTGTGACAGGAAAAGAGATAAGTTTATTTAGATATAAAGGAGAACTCCGGTCCCACAGTGTAGGACTGTGGATAAAAAAAGAATTGAAAAACGAAATATTTTTGTTCGATTTGTAAGAAGTATGTGTGTTTGGAACATGTAAATCCAATTTGCAATATTCCTGTATAATTTTCTTATGTTTTTTGCCATCTCTTATATATATATATATATATATATATATATATATATATATATATATATTTAAGTCTTATTGAAATAATGTATTATTTTTGTTTAAAAGATAGTTTTTGGAGACCGTTATGTTCTAATTTTAAATTAATTGTATTTTGTTTAGTAAAAAAAGAATAAATCAAACTATTACAAAAATTGTGGAATATTTTTTGTGCTGCGTAAATAAATATTTTAAATAAACAAAATATGTCAATAATAATAAATAATATTAAAAAAAACTACAAACAATAGATTTTTTTATTGAAATTTAAACAAAATGCATATAAAGGACTATTTTTATGACCGGTCTAGTAGACCCTGTGCGACTACTGATACACAAAAGTAAACTGCGTCTAATGAAAGATTAATAATATTGACTTTATAAATGTTAAGACATCTTGCTCGGTCATTTGAATATCGGTTATAAACTTGCATAGACGTTGTAAGTGGACTATTTGAACATTTAAATTTTTTTTCTGATGAACTTTTTTGGATATTCTGTACCATACAGAAATTAATACAATTGATAAAAAGTAAACAACCTCCAAAAAGATGAAATAATAAATGGTGACAGACGACAGTTATTATTTTTAAAATCATCTAAATTTCGACTTCATCAGCACTGTGAAGTGCATTTGTTTTACTTTTACTATATCCAAACATCAATTAATACTTACTTAAACTAAATAAGTTTTGGCGTAATTTTAAACGTATTGATGTTTTGTATATAAAAGGAACACAATCAATTTTTAAAATTCTATATTTTTAAAGTAAAACGACCCTCTTTACTCCACTAAATGGATCAAAATACACAAGAATGTACAAATTTGCGTTAGCCATTTTGCTATAATTTAAAGACAAAAAGTTTTTTTATTATTTACTGTTATAGAACACATTTTTTATTGAGATTGCGAACAATAGAATATTGACAATTATTATTGGCAACGTTATTAAACAAGTAATAAATTCCAGTACTTGGGAACTTCGATCAATGAAACCAATGATCGTACTGCAGAAATAAATAGGCGAATAGAGATTGCCAGATCAGTATTTATATGAATGAAGCCACTCATAATGTGCAGAAATCTTAATAGCAATCATGGCTTTCGAATTTTGTTTATACTATAGAGTATTAAAAATATCATAGACTGATTCATTGGTTGAAGAATCTACGTAGCTACAATCATTTAGGCCGGAGTGAATATTATTTGCGGCTCTTTAGATTGATACTTTAATAGCACCAGCAAAATCAGACAAAAAATCAAAACTAAGTGCCATATCTTTAGACATGCTACAACAACGGAGAAGCCTACTACAAGAAAATAAAAGAAATACAACTTAATACAAAACCCTTAATACAGAAATAAGAAGACATATAAAACAAGATCTCAAACGGCATCAAGAAGAACGAATCGAGAAGATCTAAGATAACAAGGGAATATTGTAGTGACCTCTACAGCTCTAAACACAGTCCACCTGATACAACTCAACAAAACCTGACAAAGAAAATAATGAATGTAAACTCTGAAATATTACCCCCATAACCAGAGAAGAAATAGAAAAAGCAATTAGAGATATGAAAAGAAATAAGGCTCCGGGAAACGATGAAATTCTAATTCAAATGTCAAAAGAAGAAGGGGAAAAATAAAAGACTAAAGATACTTTTCAATAAATGTTTGTTTGAAGGACAAATACCGCAAGAGTGGAGCAAGGCAAATAAAATTCTGATATATAAGAAAGGAAATAGATCAAAATTAGCTAACTATAGACCAAAATCTCTCTTGTCAAAAATCTATAGAACTTTCACTAAGCCGATCACAACTACTAGACTAAACAACAAATTTGATGCATACCAACCAGTTGAGCAGGCAGGATTTAGAAAAGGTTACAGCACAACCGACCACCTTCACACTCTTAAAATATTGATAGAAAAGACCAACGAATACAACCTTCCAATATACCTAGCGTTTGTTGACTATGAAAAAGCGTTTGACAGCATATAACTATGGGCAGTGGAAGAAGCTCTAGTTAATTGCCGAATAGATTCACGGTACAGAAAGTTAATCCACAATATATATATATATATATATATATATATATATATATATATATATATATATATATATATATGAGGATTCAGCTAGACAGAGATTTGCAAACTTCATTAATTAGAATTTGTAGAGTTGTCAGACAAGGGGATACAATCTCACCCAAACTATTTACTCTGGCGTTGGAAGACATTTTTAAATCTATAGACTGGGATAATAAAGGGATTTGTATAAACGGGAAATATTTAAATCATCTAAGATTCGTTGATGATGTACTCCTGATAGCAACAACTATGGAACAACTACGAATAATGATTTCAGATCTAGAAAAAAACATCTCTTGAGAAAGGACTAAAAATGAATCTAAAGAAAATTAAAATAATGACTAATACAGAAGACAGATCAGTAATTACCATAGGTGGAACAGACATAGAACACGTCCAGGAATATATTTACTTAGGACAAGCTATCAGAGCAGACAAAAGTAACCAGACTAAAGAAATAACCAGAAGAATAAGAATGGGGTGGGCTGCATTCGGAAAACTCTCATATACTATCAAAAACCAGAAAATACCTTTAAAATTAAGAACGGGGGTATTTAATGCGTGCGTCCTACCTGTTCTGACATATAATGCCAGACGTGGACGTGTACCAAGAGCAACTTAGATAGAATAAAGAAAACTCAAAGAGCTATGGAAAGAAACATGTTGGGAATATCGTTGAGAGATAAAAATAGGAACGAGTGGATAAGATGCAAAACCGAAACAACAGACGCTGTCGAACATGGATTGAAATTAAAATGGAAATGGACTGGGCATAACGAAAGATATAAGGATGGAAGATGGAATAAAGAAATTGGCCGCTGGAGACCATATACTGCAAAAAGGTCAAGAGGTCGACCGCAAATGAGATGGAAAGATGACATTGAGCAAAGCGCAGGTCCAATGTGGAAAAGACAAACAGAAGACAGAGACAAATGGGAGAGGCCTATATTCAACACATGAATAGATTTTGGGCTATAGATAGATAGATAGATTATTACTTTAATATTTAGTCTATCCAAAGGAAAATTTTTGTGAAAACTTTGTTAAATCTACTTGGCATTCATTATTTGTACATCCAGCATGAATACTGTGGCTGAAGATTCTCCATCAAAGTCATAATAGGAAAACAATAAGAAAGTACAAACATTGAACAGCTAAGAAAGAACAACCTGACTCACTCATTTGGTGATGAAACTATAAAATCAGACTATGCTGAAAAAATTCAATTGTCTGGAGTGCATTCTCATTATCTGTCAAAACAGTTTTTTAATTAGTAACATACTTGGAGTATTTATTGATTTTCTTTTAACAGTATGAAATTAAAATGGTTCGATTTTTATGATTCATTTTTACGGGAAAGCGTATTAGGCTCATGAACATTTTGAAACTTGCTATAGGGCATAACATTGGATCAGGAAACATAAACAGAAAATACCGAAACACCCTTATTTGAAGAATATCACCAATATGAATGAAATAAAAACAGGTCAAGATAATTTGGCGCGGTCTGAGGAGCCAAAACTGCAAAAGACACATAAAAACTAATGACAGTTTCAACTTTAAAATTTATGTGGAGATATATTAAAAAACTAGAAGTATTTTTACTTCTGGGTATGAGATAATTAGAAAAAATATATGAAAGATGCTTCTGAAATAGTATAGAGAAAATGCAGCAAAAATGGGCCAAAATTCAATTTATCTCCAAAAATATCCTATAACGTCGGAATTTCTAAACAAATGATTTATACAGAGGGCAGTTTTCTACAATAATCCCTTTAACTATTGGGTTTGTTATAAAACATGTTTTTAATGATAGTAAATTAGGCTGATAAGAAACTTCACGCTTAATTGTCATATTTTTGATAGCAAAAATTATTTATTATAAAAATTAAGATAATATGGCGCAGTCTGAGGATTAGTGCAACCAAAACTAAAACACAGAAAAACTAGTGATAGACTCAGTTTTAAAACGTACTACTTAGAGACAAATTATAAGTTGGAAGTTTTTACTTGAAAATCCGAGAAAATTAAACATGGCGTCTAATTAAATTCGAGACACAAATATTTTAATAGGTTCTTGTACGATTTCCATTTTGTTTTATACTGTATGGCATTTCGCGACTAATTTGGACAAGCTTTTTTAAATTTATTACCTTCTTATTGAAAAATATTTTTTTAAAGTTTTTTAACTTGCACAATTCAAAGTTTTTTTAGGTTTTACACTCTTTTACTTAGCGAATAATTTAGATAAAACATGTTCTTTTCCTAAATTATAGCAAAACGGTTCTTCGTCTTACACTAAAGGCAAAGTTATCGGTTATAACTACTAAAGCCTAATCCGACGCCCCTCATCGTGTGCGTGGTAGTTCGCGCTACCTCGTATTGTTGCTCCATGGCGCTAAACATCTCGTCTTGCTTCTTGAGGACCTCCGTTGTGGAATTGCTGCCTTCGCTCGGAGTTTTTATACCCATCAATCTCTTAAATTTATTGGCTACTTTACCTGCAAATAGATTAACTGTTTAGTTGTGATTAAAACTTCTACAAATACTTCTTCGTAAAATGTACACATAACAATTTCCCAAATATTTATATCAGGACCTCAAATGCCTTATTTGACAGGGTCGAATTAAGGAATGCCATTCAATTTGCTGTTGTTTCAGAGAATATAATGAATGTAGCCATGCCAAACGCAGAAAACTTTAACGTGATAGTAAACCTAATAAGAGAAACAATAAAAAAGGAAACACGAGAGAGAGAGAGAGAGAGAAAGCAAGACAAGATGGAAGATTAGAGTGACAGAATATGGTAAGACTTTTATTCCTTATTTTACAGAACAAATCAAATCAAACAACTGGTTTTACGGGTGTCTGGATCGGGAGAACAGACTGAATCCCACACACCAGGGGAGAGCGCAATACCCAGGTTTCTTGAGGTGTTGCAAAGATTTCCTCCTCCCAAAAAAACTAGCGATATAATGAAAATATCAGAAATGAAAACGGAGACCTTCTGACGGACCTCTACAGCATAAACGAGATACGTATTAATAATACATTTTTACCTCTTCTTCTTCTTAACGTACCCTCTCAAGTCCCCTTGACGTTGGCGGTTAACATGGCGAAACTGTTTCTGTCTCGAGCTATTCTAAATAGTTGCTCAGCTTTATTCCTGTCCACTCCCTGATATTCTTCAGCCAAGAGGCGTGCTTTCTACCAATTCCTCTGCGTCCTTCGATTTTACCCATCATAATAAGTTGAAGAATATTATATTGGTCTCCCCTTACTATGTGTCCAAAATAGGCCATCTTTCTACATTTGATGTTATCAAGCAGCTGGCAAGCAGCATTTGCTCTCTCAAGGACTGCCACATTTGTCGGCATAGCCGTCCATGGAATTTTTAGTATACGTCTGTGCAGCCACATTTCAAAGGCCTCCAGACGATTAATGGTGGATATTTTTAATGTTCATGCTTCGACACCGTATAAGAGGACTGACCAAATGTAGCATTTAACCATGCGCTTTCGAAGTTGAAGTTGCAAGTTATCATTACAGAAGAATGACCTCATTTTTAAAAATGTCGTGCAGGCTATCTCGATTCTACATTTTATCTCTTGATCTGGATCTAGTTGTTCAGTAATATGGTAACCAAGATATTTAAAACTGGACACTGTTTGAATTATATGACCATCAACATATAATCGTGCATCTTGATGTGCTAAACGGCTAAACACCATGTGTTTTGTTTTTGAACAGTTTATGTTTAGGCCAAACTCTCTTCCCACTGTATCAATGGCATTTAAAAGGCATTGTAATCCATTCATGTCATCACTTAAAAGAACTGTATCGTCTGCATATCTGATTGTATTTATCAGAATTCCATTAACTTTCACGCCCCATTCCAAATTGTGCAGCGCTTCTTTAAATATTCTATCTGAATATAAATTAAATAACAGTGGGGATAGTATACAACCCTGTCTGACACCACTTTGTATTTTACATATTTCTGTTGATTTTCCGTTTATGCAAGTTGTCGCTGTTTGACGCCAGTATAACTTTTCTATGAATCGTATGTCTTGACTATCAACTCCTTTATCTTTTAATATTGTAATTAATTTGTGATGCTGTACTCGATCAAAGGCCTTTTCATAGTCAATAAATACAGCAAAGACGTCTTTCCTTTGATCTCGACATTTCTGCAGTAATACATTTAGTGCAAAGAGGGCGTCAGTCCATTCCTGAAGACAAATTGTGTTTCATCCTGATCTTCTTCACATTTATCTCTGATTCTACTGTGGATGATGCGTAGAAATATTTTCAAAGTGTGGCTCATAAGGCTTATCATTCTATAATCGCTACAGTTTTTCGGACGTTGTCTTTTTGGTAGTGTTATGAATTCGGACTTTAACCAAGCTTCAGGGATATCACCAGTCGAATAAACATCATTGAAAAGTTTGACCAGTATTCCAATGTTCTCCTCATTTATAAGCTTTAACATTTCTGTCGGTATGTTATCAGGGGCAACGGCTTTCTTGTCCTTTGCTAACTTTATAGCATGCAGTATTTCTGATTTTAGTATTTCTGGTCCTTCACCTTCAACTAGTCTCCGGTTCTATCACCATTATACAGTTCACTTATATACCTATTTGACTTCAGTCATAATTATACGGATACCCTCAAAAATATTTTATTTTAATAATTTCTGATGTTAGAATAAATACTTGAATAAATTAAGATAATATATTATAGTAAAAAACATTCATTAGTAGCGATTTTAAATTATAAATCTTTAAATTTATTTAATAGTAAAAATAACTCGACTGAAATATTTGACTAAAATAAAGGTAGGTATGTTTTGTCTGAAAACATTTAATGTATGTGAAATTGGTGTAGTAGTTAGGGACGTTGTCTATTGACGAGAAAATTGGGGTTCAATTCCACACCAAGGATAAAATTTTTGTTTTATCAATAAAAAAATAATAGAAAATATGATACATATTAGGTAACAAATTTTCGAAAAACTCATTATTTACAATTTATTTTTATTCCAATGTTATAAAAGGGAAATACAAAATGATTCAAATTCAATTCATACAGTCTTCAGTTGTGAATGCAAAATAATCCGGTGAAGACTGTTTATATCAAATCCATCACTAAATTCTCAATGTTAATATCAATTCCTCTGTACAGATGATTTTCAAAACAATTGACAACATTGGAATGGATGCGCGCGAAGCGAAGCCTTTATTTAAGCCATCAAATAATAACATATCGAGAAGTGTTTTTGCACGGTAAACAGAAACTTTTTATTGAAAAAACAATTCGTGAAAATGGTTTTAACGGTCGAGGAAAAAGTGCAAATTGTTGTCTGGCATGTGAATGGATTCTCAGACAACATGATTAGACAACAATTTGTAAATATGTTTCCAAATAGGCCGGCTCCATCACGATCAACAATTCAATCTATTATACGTATTTTTTTTACTTATGGATCCGTGTTCGCTCCAAGAGGAGTTTGTACACGAAGTGAGCTAAATCCAGATTTGGAACTAAGAAACACTTTGATTTGTGCAAGTATTGAGCAAAATCCTACCCAATCAACATCTCGTCTCGGAGAACAATATGGAATTTCAAGATTTAGAGTTGGTAAAATTTTGAAAAGACATGGATACCGATCCTATAAACTTCATAAATCCAACGAACAATTCCCTGGGGATGAATGATTCAAAGCAAAACGATCTCTGCATAATTTCAAATTATTAAAAAAAGAAAACCTCATGTAGGTTTTGAACTCTAATCATCTGCGTCGCAGAGTCGAATTCTTACCACTAATCCACGAAGGATTGCTAATTATTCTGTGACAAGAGTGTATGAAACTGCTCAAATCATAGTAGAAATTATTCTTGGTTAATAATTTAAAACTTTAGAATAAGTAATCACTATTAATTAAATTATTTTATTCACATTTTTGCTTTATTGTGGTCAATCAGTTTTTACTTTATCTAAATTAAAAAATGGAAATACGTCACACATACGACGTCAAACTGTCAAACATAATAATTATGACCGAGGTGATTTAGATCGAAGGTAACGTCTAAAGGTGTCAGACTATCGATAGTCGTAATGTAATGTAATGTAAATTATAGGTTTCTATCGATTATTTCCCACCTCTACGAGTTTCATCTCCTTTTATTTCACAAGGTTACTGTGTTTTCTATCTCTTACGTTAAAAAGCCGGGTGATATGGCACTCACCACTGTATAAATTCCCATTTTGAAAATATAATGAGATTGCTGTGCTCTTAAACATTAAGAAATGTGGTATAACATAAAATTCACAGTATACAAAAATAACCTTACCGTCTGTATCCTGTGCAAAAGTGGTCGCCTCCCACAACTTAGTTGACCTTGGAGCGTTCGCTTGGAGCTTTGGATTTTGTTTGATAGGCACTGCGGGTCCAGCCTGTTCCGGTTCCGGGTCTTTCTTTTGCCATAACATTTTACGTTTTTCGATTTGGTCTCTAAAGCGCCCTGTAATGCCAGGCATGAAAAATCTATCTTTGTTTTGGCTACTGTCGCCTTCTTGAGGATTTTGAGAAGGGTTTTTCGGGTCAAAACCTAAAAATAAACGTTTATTACTATCTGTTTTTTCAAGAGGTATAGATTTTTGAAGTAACAACGCTGTTGCTAGTCGCAAACAATTTTTACAACTCACTGACAGCTGTTTTATCATGACTAGACTAATGCGGGAACTAAGATTACAAATGTGGGATTCTAACCCTCAGCGTCTGCGTGAAAGTACTCTTACCACTAAACCACACAGCTTCAATAATTCTTTAGTGACAAGAGTGTATGCGACATCTCAAATTATAGTAGAAATTATTTTTGATCAATAATTTAATTTTGGATTAAAAAATTACTAATAATTAAAATAGTTTTATTTACATTTTGGTTTGTTGTCTTCAATCAGTTTTTACTTTGAGCGAAATTAAAAAAATGTTAATGTTCGACGTCATACATATAATAATGACTCAAGTGAACTAACTCATAATGTAAAGTCTAAAGGTGGGAAACTATCGATAGTCCTAATACCGTGCGTTAAGTTTTAAATTAGATATATACACTATAAATGGCAACACTTCGCGCCATCGGCTTTCCACGAACCTCCGTTACCCTGTCACCAATAATTTGATCGTTTTTCATCGCTTTAAGCACTTGTTGATCCCATATAAAGACATGTAAAATCATTGGTAAAGTATCGATATTCTTATTCATTATTTATTTCGATTATTCAATATGCACTATATTTAATGAATGTTGTTTTTATACAGGTTATTGTGAGTAGAATTTAAACGGCCATGTGGCTTATCAGTATGATCTTAAAGTGACTGAGTGCTTAACTTCGGTACGGCTGATCGCGAGTTCGAGTCTCACAAAAGGCAAAATTTTTTATTTAATAATAATGATTAAACAATCGTCTGGCTAATTGGTCTTTACCAAAGCCATCTAATTAAGTAAAAAAAATGATTAATTTAATAATTTGGATTAAAATTGTCTGACGGTGCCCAATGACGTCAACGCGGGGCGTGACCGGAGTGGGACGAAGGGGCTTGTGACGTCAGAGGTTAAAGTGGAGTAAAGTGGATACCCTTCTACTCAGAAACTCTTTTATCTGTCCGAAGAAGATTTTATCACAGATTGGGATACTGTTCAGCCTTAGGTCAAATATTTGAATAATTTCTGTACGGCATAAAGAATTATTTCTTATTTTATTATATATATTATAGAACATCTTTTTAAAGAAATGACCTTTTATTTTTAATTCAACCACAAAAAATTGTTCACATTATTAAAAACCGATACAAATGCACCGCCTTATAATGGTCAGTGTATTTTTATCGAGTTTATGTTATAAGAAATGAACCGGGTATACGTAAGCAAAACAAAAATTAACGGACAGAGATGCACATTCCCTGCCTTGTTATGTGTTACTAACTGGTTTTCTCGTTTTCTGTCTAGGAGTCTAAGGTATCAGATAGGATCGGATAATTACAATTACCTCGTACGAGGCAATGTTGTCGATTTTAGCACTTTATGTAGTTTGCAATATGTAATCGAAAACTTACGCACTGTATAATGTAAATTACAGGTTTCTATCGAGAATTTCCCACCTTTACTAATTTCATCCCTTTTTCTTTCACAACGTATTATATTTTCAATCTTTTGCGCTATTTTGCCGGGTCTTAACGCACTCAGCACTGTATAGTATTGTAACGTAATTTTTTGTTGTTATGCCAGTAGTTGGATTCCCACTCTCCCTGCAACTGTCTAATAATTGCGTCACATTTGGTGCACACCGCTATGGAAAAGGGTTGACTCGAACGAAATTTCAAACAATATTTAAAAGACAAGGTAAAAGTAAAAAAAGAAATAAAATTACTGCAAACGAGAGACAGTATACAAAACAAAATTAAGCAAAAAAAGCCCAGCTGAAATCTACAAAAGAAGAAGTGTTCAAGAATGATGAACATGGTTAGAAAATGTTTTTTTACAATTTTTAATTGGTCAATAATTGAATGCTATGATGGAACAACGTTGCAACCGCCACTACTTTTATATGTGGGTTTTTCATAAAACGTTCTATATTTGCAAAATAATGTACTTCTGACTGTAAGAATATTATGACACTTATCTTGCCTGTTTTAGTAGTTTAAAAATTGGTCAACCTTCAACTTTCGGTTAAACAACGTTGTATGTGTTAAAAGTGGGTCGTGTTTCGCACCAAATTTTCTGCACGTGTTTTGCAAGTCAACGTTTTCAATCGTGTAATTTGTCATTTCGAGCTAAACAGGATGTTAGTATAACCAAGTCAGTGATTACACAAATTAACACGAAAGTTTAACTGGAGAAGTACCCAAAGAAGCTCTAAGTTGCACAGATGAAGTAATCTAAACTAGTTTCATGTTTTAAAACAATATTTATTTTAGGTACGCATTTTTAAATGTACGCGGTCTGCTACGGATTGTTCTACTGAGTTATTAGTAGGCAATCACGCAAAACCATTCAAAACGTTTAGAGAACTGAGTTACAATGGCCAATCAAAATTTTTGTCTCAGTATCTTTCGCTGCAAAAGCGAAAAAGAAGAAGGGTAGGGGAAACATCTTGTTGTCAGTGTACAGTGAAATATACAGTAGAAAACATAAGGGTATGTAAACAACGGTATGTTATATGTTTTCAATAATCTTTAGAAGACTCCAGTACCTTGATGATAAAATGAAAGCAGGAGTAAATCTAAATGATCAACGTGGCCAACATGCTAATCGTCCCAAAAAACTCATGATAACAGATGCAGAGAAAATATGCGAACATATTAGGTACTTGTCAATATAGCAGAAATGCTTCTTCCAAAAGTTGCCTTTCAGCTGATTTAAGCATCTCAAAAATGTACATATTTTTAAAAATTTACCCTGATACAAAAATCTCTCTATGAACCTACCACGACAATTTTAAAAGTAAATTCAATTTGCGTTTTGGACTTCCCACATCAGATACTTGTTCATATTGTGGCAAGCTCTTTATCAAACTTTCTTCTGCTAGCGATGAATGTGAAAGAAAGAAAATAGAAATTGAAACTAAAATTCATCATATGCTAGCGGAAGCAGGTTACAAAACATTAAGAAAAGATACCGAAATTGCAAAAGTAAATGCTAATTATGTCGTTTTATGTACTGATTTGCAACACGTTCTTTTTTGCTCTAATCGAACTCACTCATCAATCTACCAGCGACAACTTTCTTCCTTTAACTACGCTGTTCATAATATGGGGAGTAATACTGCTACAATGATACTGTGGAATGATCTAATGGCGCATCGAGGCTCCACTGAAAGGGTATCAGCATTGCTACTTTATATAACTGAAAACTTCAATCGTTTTGATCCAATCCAAGAAAGGAAACTTTATATCTGGTCAGATAGATGTGTCGGCCAAAATAACAACGTAAAGTCGTAACATTACTTCGACTATTACTGTTACAAAAATACTTCACCCAAGTTAAGCAAAAGTTTCTAATTATTGGGCACAGCTGTGATAAAGACTTTGCCCTCACAGAACGCAAAAAGAAACTTTCATCGGTTTATATCCCATTTCAGTGGACAGATGTAATTGCAAAGGGTAGAGTTAAAAACCCATTTTAAGTTACCCACATGCATTAAATATTTTTTAAAAATTTTATCAACGTAGAAAATGTAGTATGGAAAGATCCAAAATGCAAAATAAATCAGTCAGTGTGGATACAAATTAGCTTAGATGATCCAAATACTATACGGTTAAGAAAATCCCACAACACTATTCAACCATGGTCATCTTATTCTTTTAAGTCAACTAAAACGCCTATAACTGAAGTCACTTTTGCTGAACTTACAGAAGCCTATGAAGGGCCACTACCAATTAAAAAAAAAAAACATGCCAATTTATTAAATATGTTTACAAATAATTTATTAATAATATGTACGTTCCTTAATTTCACGTTTAGTCCATTTTTTATTTCTCAAACCACAATTTAACCAACGAGGATTTAACACGTAGTTTTATTAAAATATAGCATATATGTTCTTGTTTTGTATAACCTAAGGTTTTTTAAATTTGTCGACAAAATGTAATTTGGCGTTTACAACGTTGTTCCAGCATAGCTGTCAATTGGTTAGTTGGGCATGTTGACAGCTGACAATGACTTAAGGAGCATGGCTACGAACAACATGATGTCAATGGGCCAATAGGAACGCAGCTGTCATCTTGAAAAGGGGCGCGGCTTACAACTCACTAGTACACACCTGGCGGCAACCATTAAACGTTCGGCAAAAATTTTCCATCCCCAACGGTCCCATATTACACCCAGACATTTAGCAATTATAAACTTTGGTTTATGAACAAGTTCCGTACTATTGCTCAAAATATATAAAAAATCTCATTTGATCTCTCACTACAACATATAACGGATTAAATATAATACTTTTTCTTACCTGGTTTACTCATTCTGCCTCCTCTATCAAATCTCCTTTGAAAACCTCCTCTACCAGGTCTGTCTCTCGATCTCGAACGTCTAGGAGATCTACTACGCCTTCTATCTCTATCTCTAGATCTGCTTCTTCTTCTGTCTCTGTCTGATCTGTATCTATCATCCCGACTATGTCTTAAGAAATTAAACAGTGAGACTGATTATATATATAAAAAAAATAGAAACGTTGAATAATTGTATGAAAAGTGTTAAAAGAAAACCACTAGGCTCTAGGCAAAAGGAAAAAGCGCAAATAAACAATTTAATAATAAAAACAATACTAAAGTTAGTGGCAAGTTTTTACCTATTAGTTCCATTAATAAAGTTCAAGGCCAAATCCAGACGCAAAATAAAAACATACAGGGAAATCTAGTAGAAAAAATAATTATAATAAGACAGGACAAAAGAAAAACCCGCTATAGAGTTTTGACAAACATACAAAGCATCGTAAAATCCCATAATTTCAAAAAACAATATGTTGCTTTCTCCAACCATGAAGAAAAAGTACTAAAAGAGCCCAAAAGACAAAAGGATTATATTACTGGAGCTTAAAACGCGTCAGTGTACATAAATAACACTAAACAGGGAAAGGTTAATGAGTCCCTTATACATTTTGCAATTTATGAATTGTAAACTCTTAAAAATTGTAATGTTTGTGCAGAAATCTGGTTTACCGTATTATAGAATGTCTATAACCTACTTTCGAGTGAATCTATCGAGCAAATGCTCAAGAATGAAGCTGAAGATTTAAGAATATAGTTTGCATGTATCAGTTCAACTCAATTCCTCAAAAATTGTATGTTAATAAAATATTACGTGACAGTTTTGAAGATTTTATAGATGACAGTTAGTGTAAAAGTTTTACTTATGGAATTCCTGTATGTTTATACTATATTACGACTAGAAGAAAGAAATTAATAACATTAGTACATGTATGGAAATGAATACCTGTCTCTTCGATCGTCTCTCCTATCTCTCGATTTGTCATCATCTCGACTTCTAGATCTATCTCTTCCTCTATCATCATCTTTACTTCTATACTTGTCCTCTTTATCATCACGATGTCTCGATCTATCGTCATCTTTGTCATCACGATGTCTCGATCTATCGTCATCTTTGTCATCGCGATGTCTAGATCTATCATCATCTCTGTACCTGTAAGAGAGATTGGTAGAAATCGAATTAATCTGAGTTATGAGCAAAATTTGACGAAAAACCTTGTAATAAATCGAATTTTTCGTAAGGAAAGGGAAATTGCAAATACTAGTAAGTAAAGGGATTCATTATCTACTCTAGGGGTTTCAAAACATTTACGACCATACTAATTACTCCAGTAAGTTCCATGGATTAAAACCGTGTTAACTCTCCTGCCAATGTGCCAATTTCTAGAGTAATCGCCAAGTATGCACCCTAGCAAGCTTATACTACTTGCTTGTACAATTAGTACACTTGTATTCACTTGTATCCACAATATTATGGACTCTTTCTAACCCTATTCCATACGCTCTGATATTCGTTGGTTGTAACTCCGTTTTGTTGACAACCATAAGTTATGTCTTAGAAGTATCGTGTCGTCTGCATATCTGAGATTGTTGACATTAATTCCGTAAATTTGAATGCTTATATCTTCAACTAAGGCTTCTTTGAAAATAAATTCTGAGTAGATATTAAAAAGTAGAGACGATAGAATACATCCTTGCCTCACTCCACGTCGTATTTCCACTCCTTCCGTCGTGTCGTGTGTCCAATTCGTATGTTTGCACATTGATTCAAATTTTTCATCACCCAAGAAGACATAAGATTAATTGTTTAAGAAGTTTATACAAATAAGTTTACATTAGTCTTTGTAATAGTTAAAAAAAATTATTACCTGCTGGATCGATCGTCGTTCCTATCTCTTCCGCTGTATCTATCCCTGTCTGACCTATCGTCCCTCCTATCTTTATCTCTCACGTCTCTGCTTCCCCTAGGACTGGAGCGTTTATCGTCACGATCTCGGTCTCGATACTTCGACGATGATCTCATTTCAGCATCAGAGTCCTGGAGGAAAAAGACTCTCTTACCTATTGCTGGATTTACCAAATCATCTAGCGAACAGGATAACAATGAATTTTTAAATAATGAAGTGGAATCGTTGAAAGAACACTTAGGTAATCAAAAAACGGTCGTATTTGTATAGGATTTTTATAAACTATAACTCAATTGCTTGTTTACTAAAAGACATACGAACAAGTACATAGTTTTCGGTAGCACGATTATTTGTAAGAAGTTTTTAAATAAATATTTTGAGAATTTTTCGATAACTACCTGGCTTAAAAAGATCTAATACAACTATAAACGAAAAATTATGATGAAGTGCGCAAAAAGCTGTACTTTCGCCTCGAGTAACCGGACTACCCCAGCGATATGATTGTAAACTTGATATTCATTCAGTAACTGCGAAAGTGAATATTATAATAGTGTTGCATTTGTAAATATCAAATAATGATTAAGAAAAAGAAGATTGTTGTTTTAGGGTTTTTAAAAACGCTTCCAGGAACGAAATACTGAAGTTAAGTGGGAGAAACGATTTGTAAAGATAGGGAAACGTAGTAGATGCGTTTTTCATTTCTTTTTTCTTTTATGTATTATTTAATAATTATTTGGAAGATTGTGTATATTTCAAATATCGGATAATTGTTTACTTTGTAACTTGAAATGCAAGCGTCATATTCTTAATACACGACTAGATAGACTACACGGTTCTGAGCACATACCCTAAATCGCCTCCCTTAAAATCGCAACGCCCGGTCATAAATGCCAAACGGCTTAACGTAGGATGACGTGTGAGGTATGGTTTGAAAGGGGATGAAAAATGGGGTTGAACGCAGTACGTGTCGTGCGCATCGAAGCATGCCAAAAGGACATTATATTGTATTTCGTTTCTATTGGTCCGATTGTGACCTACGAGGGCTCGTTGGAAAGAGAAGGGGACAACGAATACGTTGAGGCAAAAAAACAAGGATAGCGGCATAGCCAAATGGGCGCTATAACGTATGTTCGTTACTATTGGTCTGAGTTTGACGTATGGGGTGTCAAATGAAAGCGGTGGCAACACATAAATCAACTGTCAATTCTTCTTCTGTCAGCGTTCAATATTAACTGTCATTCTTCTTCTTTCGTCTGTCAAATCTTGTGTCAACGACTGAGTGACAAGGTTGTACAGAACGTGACATTTGACGTAAAATGTAACATTTGACGTAAAACGTGACATTTGACTAAAACCCGACATTTTTATGTGGCATTTGACGTATGACGTGACATTTATGCGACAAAGAACGTGGTTTTATCCTTTAAAAGCAATATTTATTTTGTTTTTAAGTTGACAGCAGTTGATACACCGTTTGGTCTTCTATCCGACCGAATTATGTAACATTTTTATGTAGCGTTTGACGCAAGACATGGTATGTAGGTGACATTTGACATATTCAGTATATCTTTTCGTAACTGAATAAGTTTCCTTTGAAATTCCTTAACCTTACATCCATACTCCGTTAGAGACATATTCACACAAATCGGGATACTCAGATAATCAGGTGAGAATTTATCACACATTTACTTTACTCAACGCGCTGTTGCCAAATCCGTCACTAAAGTTTGATTAGAAGTATTTACAAAAAAAGATATGATGCGAAATACCCACAGTAACAGCAAATTTAGAAATGAAGACAGAATGAATGACGAAAGATTAGCAAAAACGTATACAGTCAGGACCGCGGTTATATTCGAATGGACAAGTTAGATAAGACGCAGAAAAACATGGAATATAACAGACAGATCAGGCATTTGGAAAAGAAGAATCAGAGAAACAACACAATAATAATAAGAAAACGCCTAATATAAACAGTAAATTACAACTGTATTGTAAATATAGTGAAAGTAATATGAAATGATTAAGCTACTTCTATATCTAACGGTTGGCTTTATTGATTAAATTAAATAAAAATGGTGTGTTCATTAAAAAATTATTTCAAAAATTTGTCAAAAGTTTTACTGAGACGAAAAACAGTTTTAAAATCATTGACTGTTTTTACTAAATCAACAGAAAAGTATAGCTTTAAGGACTATTTTTTTTAAAACTTCATTTGTAAACCATTTAACAAAAACTGTCAAAAAAATGATTAATAGCAAAAAAAATAAAAGAATAATTTAATTACTAAGTGTTCCTTGTTGCCTTATCCGAAAAATGCACTTTTAAAATTAAGGCAGAACAAATCATATTTTACCTGCATGTCTCAAAGCTGACAAATATTCTATAACTGTCACCTTCCCTAATTTGATACTCACCGAAGGATTGTTGTTGTTGACCACTTTTGACTTTTCTTTGTTGAGGCTCAGGTTACAAGTTCTTTATATATATTAACAGAGTAAGTTAATATCAGAAGATTCAACTTCATTTAAGTAGATAAAAAATCGTTTTGTTTTTAAATTGACAATGGCTGATATTTTTTAGACTTTGTTGTTTGCATTCCGTTTGGTGTTTTATAATAGCATTACATTAATTGTTTATTTATTTACAATAAACGAGCATACCTCTTATTTTTGTAAACAACTTTTTTGCTATACCCTATAATAACAAATACAACGCACTCTGTCACTAAAGTATCAATCAAAATTACATTTTTATTGTTTTCAACCATACTAATTTCATGATTTACAATTACAATATTGTAAAGATTCAATATGGAATCACATCAGCAGCTCGATTATTCACCACCAAAAGAATTGCCAAAATGTGGTGGGACTAGCTTCCAATGTGGCATAATAATCAATGGCAGTTGGGCGGAGAAGATATTGGAATACTGATGAAGAATAAATTAACAAAACGACGAGCTAAATGCGCCAGCTGTGCCCCAAGATGCTTGCGAGACTAGAGCAGCTTTAACCATGGTGCACGTGCAGCAATTGCAATGATGATCAAAAATCCAAATAGTCAAAATGTACTGACTGTTAGCCACACAAAACCTGATAAAAATAATACATGATAAACATATTCCAGGCATACCGCTGACATATGACGCACAACAATATCAACAGAAGAGGTTAGTAACAAAAATAATGGATGGAAAACAGTTCAATGTAGTAGTTCAAAGTTCAAACAGTTAAAAAAACGGTTCAATGATCTAATCCAAACAAATAAACTCAAACCACTCAGCAGCACAGAAAAATGACATTCCTCTTTGTCGCTGGATTGGCTCCAGAGATTACACTGAAAACATTGTGGACTTTCTGAATTTCTGTGATTTGGGTGCTAACTGAAAGTGTGAGAGAATAAAAACTAGAAGAGGCAAATATTGCAGCCCATTCAAATTAGCAGTTCCAATGGAAGACCAACCTAGGTATTTATGTTCACCAACTGTTAACCATTTTCTGAATCTACAGAACCAGGGGAAGGTACCCCTAAAATCCCACATACATGCATGAAACAAATCGATATATTTTTGGCAAAGTAACGTAAGTGACACTTTTGGCGAAAATCATGTTTTTCAATTAAACTAACACTATTATTGTTAAAAAGGTACTGCCAAAGTGTAGTAAGCCTAGAATTAATTTAAACCTTTTTTAGGACAAGTAGGACAATTTTTAGTCATAATTTAAATAAGTTTAACCAGGTTTAATTAAAAAATTGTTTTTTCTACAAATAGTTTTTGGTGACTTACGTTACTTTGCCAAAAATGTATCGAAATGTTAACCTAAAGATTCTACATGCAGATATGCAATCATTACGGAATAAAGTAGATGAACTGACAGGTAGTGGAGGCTTTAGTCCAAATATCTTTAATGATTACTTTTTACAGATAGCATGCAACTTGATCAAAGATATCCCAGTTTCAAATCTGAATGAAATAGATATAACTCAAATAAATATATTAAATCAATTTTCTTTCTCAGGAGTCACTTTCAATATAGTTCGGGATATTATCAATACTGTACTATTACTCCATATTCCACTCACATCTTTCATACTCTATCCTTGTCTGGGGTCATGCAGCTGACACAGAGTATTTGGTCTGCAGAGAAACGCAGTGAGGGTCCTTGCTGGTTTGGGATTTAGGGAAGCCTGCTGCCAGGCTTATGGAAGATTGGGAATTCTTACTTTACCAGCACAGTACATTCTAGAAAACTTTCTATTTATGAATAGGAATGCCAGTCTTTATAGAATTTACGAAGATCAGCATGATTATGATACTAGGCACAAACAGATGAGAACAGATGAAAAGAGCTGAGGGAGACCTATGTCCAGCAGTGGACGCATACAAGTTGATGATGATGATGATGATATTGGCGTTTGAAAAGGTGTCAAAATGGACCAGGGTATTGGGCAATAAAATGTTTTAATGTTCTGCCTGAAAATATAAGAAACTGGCCTAAAAAGCAATTTGAAAATAAAGATAAAGAAATATTGATAAAAAATTCCTTTTATCAATTCAGGAATATGTACAATTATTATTTTTATTTTAATTGAGGTGTTGTACAAATTTGAAAAATTTGAAGATTTTATATTTTTAACATGAATAAACAGTATCAAGTATTGAATAAAGCAAAATAGGTAATGGACGATCACCTACATGTTGTGCAAATGATCTGGAAAAGAGTAAAAACAAACTAGAGCAAGATCGTGACTTACTCAGAGAGACTACGTTATTACTTGAGGGGACAAATCAAAACCAGAGGGCACAAGAAGTTGAGGATGAGCACGAAGGAGATGGATTGATGATGTGGAACAAGACCTACAGATTCTAAGGGTCAGAAGATGGAGGGAAGTTGCCAGGAATCAACAGGAGTGGCAACTCCTTTGTGAGCAGACCACTATCCACAACGGATTGTCGAGCCACTTATGATGATGATGATGATGATGTTATTAGTTCTTAAAATTCACATTGTTTCCCACCTATAACTAACTCCCTTAACTCTGTCTAATATTTTTAATTGTAAAAAGAATTATGGTACCCACTTTATTGGCACATTTAGTTTTGAAAGTGATCATTAATATAACAGCAAAAGAATATGTTGTTTTTTATATCTATAAGAAATATTTGTGAATCTCTGGAATCGCACAACAATAAAGTCCAAAGAATATTAACTTCAAATTTCTAATTTATCAAACAATATATAAATGAATTGAGAGTAGAAAGTGAAAATAGTATGAAAGAGTAGCATTGTATATATTTATACATGTTATCCATTCAGTATCAATATAAATGTAGATGTTTTAACATTATTGTTTTGTTTATTAACTTTTGAGTGGTAAAAATTAAAATATAGCAATGTTTTTTTGTGTATAGCAATGTTAAGACAACTAATTTATTTGGAAAATTTCATATATAACAATTTTTTGTGTAAAACTTTATTTAAAATTGTAGGATAATTACTGGTATTATCAAGACCTTCACAAATTTAGTTGATATTGGATGTTAAATCTTTTATTTCACAGGAAAATTATGAGGGACTCACAAAACAAGAAGATTGCTGAAAATATGGTAAAGCCTAAACAAGCTCTATGGTTTCATAGAATTATTTTTCTTTAAAGGGTTCATTGATGTTGTTACACAATGTTTGTCAGTTTGGCATATTTACTAGTAATGAATCATTAGTAATAGAGGATGTAGTTGTTTCTATCTCCCAGAGGCTATCTTCTTTATTTCGAGCTTATGTCTGTAATTGTAATTAAGTCAGTAGCAGCTGAGACTGTACTTGAATTATATCTAAAACCTTACTGTCTGTTAAATCAGTAGCTGGATAAATGAAAGAATTGTACAAGTTGGTTATTTACACATGAGAGAGAGAGAGAGAGAGAGAGAGAGAGAGAGAGATTCCAAGATTTTTGACATGGCTCCCACCTTTATACAATCGTACTACTATCACCATTTTCATAGAGTTTGAGATTATTCCAGTAGGAAGAGATTGGTTAACTAATTTATTTACAATCGGTAGCAGCTTCTCTGAAAACTCTCTACTAATATCCACACTAAAGCCATTGCATATTGCAGAAAACTGAGAAGCCTTCGCAAGGGTGATTGCGAATGTTGGATAATTCTGATATGGCATGCGAAGAAGAAAAAAAGCCAGTGCATCCTGGAGATTTTCTTTTTAGTTTTCTTATGATCTCTCTAATATGGTTTCCGGAGACTTGTTGCCATTCAAATAGATATTTTACTGGCTGTATAAAATATCGACTGGAGGATTTGATGGGGATGATATGTTATTTGCTACAGATTTTCCTACATTTGTAAAGTACTGATTTAATTAGATATGTCCTCAGCTCTATTGACTGTAGAATTATGATTTTGTAACTCATGAACTTTTACTGTCTTTTTTATATGTGATAACTTATACTCCAATGATAACCTTGATAACATTGATGAAGACATGAAAAATATGGAAATACATGCTTAGCGGAGGAAGGCAATGGATAGGGACTACTGGAGAGAAATTCTTGAGGAGGTTAGGACCCACACGGGGTTGTAAAGCTAGCAGGATGATGATGGTTCATGAATTTTGGTCATTCCAGTAGGAGATTTGGTGGTTATGGTCTTTATTGCATCAAATATATTTTTTTGTGTTTAAAAACACATGATATAACTTTCCTCTTCATTTCATCTGACAGCTAAACATTCCCAAACTACCATGGCTATAATGTTGTATCAATGATTATGAAAGAACACATAGAAGACCCTACGATGATGTTAAAAAGTCATGAGAAACAAGAATAATTAAATTTTACTAAGCAAACACAACAAGTTGTTTATAACTGGAAATAACAGTGCTACCAAGATATATCACATTATGAATACTAAAATACTTCTCATCATCTCAACCTTCCTCTACCTTTTGTGATTTACTGCTTCCTTTAAGAATTTGAAATAAGTTACTACACACAAAATTGTTGTATGATGAAAAAAAATTCAATTGCCAAATTTTTAATTACAATTTAATATAAAAATTATTCAAAAGAATTTTTTCAGTTAACTAAATACAAATGATATATGTTTACCTCGCTGAGGCTCATCTGGACTTCATCATAGTTGGTGTCATCATTTGGCTGGGCACTTAAGGGCTTCCTGAAGTTTCTGGTGCTGCCACCGTAGGGATCCTGTCAATAATTGTGGGTGATGATCGAACTATTTTTTGGCAAATAATTAATTAGTATATAATAAAAGCAAATTGAAAGATATACTCTTTTAGAGATATGTTTCAAAGATATTTTCCATTCTGTTCAAATTTGTAGAAAATGATCAAAAAAATATATGATCTATTACTGTGGGTATATTACTTTTGTAATGATATTTTTTGTATACAAATTATATTTTACATATTACTAAATTTAAAAGAAGTCTGTAGCAAATTTGGAATGGAATTAATTAGAAATGAGTTTATTAAGTGTATTGAGCGCTAAGGAATCAGTAAGTAAATGTTATTCTAGAACTATTTTATGATTCCAACCTAGGATTGTCTGTAACTGAATTTAGATCAGTTCCTAATAAGCAATAAATAGGAACTTCCATCCATAAGAATAAATGTTAACTTGGTATTTATTATGTAATGCAATGTTGGATTATAATTTTATGTTTACTCATTTTGTTTATTTCTTTTGAGTATCTGACTGCATAAAAAAGTAATTAAATATGCTGTAACATTACATATTCAGTATATGAATATGCCGAAATATCTGAAAACCCAATTTATAGTAAAAATAATTGTATATTTAGTCGGTAAAACGATTTAATAATTAATTCAAAATATGTTGATCAATATCAACATGGACAGAAGCCGTCCAACTTACTAATAAAAATAATTTGACACATACCACGGCAGCTTCTTCGGCAACATCATCCAAGTCATCATCGCTACCATAATTCATCAATGAATTCATTTTTGGTTAATAATAGCTTAAATTATTTAAATTGTATGAGTTTTTCACACTGGTTTTCTTCCTTCCAAATTACAATTTGTCGGTCATTTTGTTTTTTCTGCCAATGCCATGCCTTTGACGTGACGTCACCTGTCATTTCTATTCTATTGTCAAATGTCTATTTTTTCTGCGTGGATATGCAGGCACCAGAATGAAAAAAGGGTGATGCAGGCACAAAATTGAAAGATAAATATTCCAATGCAAAATTGTACTTAATTGCCAGGTTATTTTTATTTAAGTTTTTTTTATTGTATATTAGCAAGTGTTTTATCCCTTTCGACACTAATGAACAAATATCTAACATTAAAACGTCTCTTAATTATCGATCAAACAAATACCTATCACTTTACTCATTAGCATACCTTATATTTGTTGTTTTTATAAGAGGATAATAAATAAATAAGTTTATTTTGTCATATTTTCTGTTAAATTTGACATTTTAATATATTTCAACATTCTTCATGGAAATGGATGGTGACTACGATTATGATAAGTACACAGCAATTTGTGCAAGTACAAATGAAGAGGAAGATCTAACTGATATAGACCACGTAAATTATTTAGATAATTACCTACAAAATTCGACTATTCCAGGATTCACAACCTTTGGCTTCGACTATGAAAACCAGAACCAGAGTACTTCTAAAATAACAATGGTGAACGAAAATCAAACCACCGAAAACTTCTTAAAAGAGTTTCATTCCTTCTATTCTGAAATGATGGGTAAAGTTAAAGGACTGAAAGATACACCAGTATTACAGAATTTAGTATTTACAGAAGAATTAGATGTAGATGAAGAAAAATTATTTAAACATTTAAAACACACACCTGAAGTTCAAGAACAACTAAGTAATATTAAAAAACTTGATGATGGAATCAGCACAATGATAAGCGAATATAAATTAGAAAAAGAAGACAGATTAAAAACCCAATTTGAAATGTGTAACGAAATCGCAACAAGTCATAAATTGGTGGGAAAAGACGACGAACTGTTTTTAAATCTATGCCAATTTGAGTTTCTTGATACAGACGATGAAAAGGACAATAACGCTGTTGCTTGTAGTCAGAAAAAACATATTAAAGAAATTTGTAAGCCTAATGATTTTATTATGAGAAATATCGGACTAGCAAAGGCAGGTATGCTTGCAAATTCATCCTTAACCGACGAAGAAAAGTTTAAACTGGAAAACTTGCTTGGAAATGACGACTTTGAATGTCCTCAGAATAGTAATAAACCCTCTTTTTTCACAGCTACCTTAAACAAATTGAAAAACGCGTATATGTTTAATGAAGATGACGAAAAAAGATTGAAAGATATTAATTTTGAGTTAGAAAAGTTTACACTTGATGAAAAGAAAAACGAAAAAGATATTGACACAAATAAAGAAGAAATCGAACAGCTAAATTGCTTTTTGTTAAAAGAACGACTCCAGTCGTTAGATACACAATTAACGACATTGCGAAAGGAAGAAGAAAAACAACAGCTAGGGTTTAAAGAAAAATCTTCTTATTTGCAATTGGGGAAAGACGATGGATTTATGCAGCTAAAAGAACTACTTGCAGGTGAAAGTATGTCTGAAGATTATAAATTAGAAAGGAATAAAATAGACAATGAAGAAAAAACTGATGAAGACTTTGAGGAAATGTACAGGAAGATCATGAGTGAAACTGACGATGAAACAAACTTTGATAATGATATAGATAGTCCTAAAAATAGGAAAATTATTATAGAAGAGGAAGGAGTTATTGAGGATTCTACAAAATCTACATTTGGTGATGACTAACTTTTTGATGGTAAATTAAAATAATAGGCAATTAAATTATTAATAATGGTTCAATGTTGGACCCGAAAGTAATCTTGTATTGGTTTTGGGGTTTTTACGCTTTTTTTAGATTCTGTAAAATTATTAACAAATGAATAAAAGATTTTTCAATTATTTACATCATTTTGTATTCTTTTTTTACTTTCAGAAACATCCATTTCAGCAATTATTCGCGTTGAGTGATTACATTATGAGTGTACAGTATGTTGAGTGACCATCTTATGATATGATCTCTAATTTTGACATGAATTGGTGCTATCCCTACTCTTCTACTATATAAATTCGTAATTTTATCCTGTTTTCTAATTCTATTATCATAAAAAGTTTTTAAATGTTAAGATTCGTCATGCACTTAGTTTTGAAATCTGTTAAATGGCATTTCCAAATAAGTTTACTGTCGAATATGAGTATATTATAATATCCGTATACTCTTTACTGCTCGTAGACAAGTACCATTTATAGCAATTTTAGGATCTTTTAGTACTGATTCTTGTCTTCTCAACACAAAGGTTAAATCCATTTACTGAAATCCATTCAAGCAATTGGTCAGTAGCATTCTGAAGTAGTTTCAAGTGGCAACAGTGTCTTTGCCTCAGCATAAAATTATTAAATCATCTGCGTAGGTTCAAACTTTACTGAAAGCTCAATTTTTGTACATGTATCGTTTAAAACAAGTATAAAGAGTCGGTCAGATAGCTCAGCGGGCTGTGCGGCTGCCTCTCATTCGCTTCACTGTCGAATGGTTTAGTGGATGTGGGATCGAGCCCAAGCTCGGTGTACAGAAAACAAAAAGTCTAACGCAGCAGTTTAAAATTCTAGATGAATCTGCGGCTTAGACTAGGATATGCTGGGATCTGATCCGCCTATGGTGGAGCAGTACGGCAAGAGATAAGGGCTTGCGGCTCGGTGATACTCCTCCATAGATCCTTACCGGACAGGCGTAACGCCTAAAAAACCGGATATATATATATATATATATATATATATATATATATATATATATATATATATATATATATATATATAATATATATATATATATATATATATATATATATATATATATATATATATATATATATATATATATATATAAAGAGTCTAGGACTCAATACGGACCCTTGGGGAACGCCATTAGTTTGTTTGAAAGTCCTAGAGATTTTGTGGTTAATTTTTTATAAATTTCTTTAAATAACAATATTTTTGGTTGTAATACCGACCTTAGAGAGACATCTAAAAAGTAAAATGTCGTTAGATTCATCTTGCTAAGTGCAATAGTTTCGAAATACGAGTGACACTTGGTTGAAAAAACTTGCATATTAAATCTTGAATGGGAACACTAATCACTGTTAAGCATTTGTAAAACAAATTGTTCTGTGAAATAGAATCAGACGTTTTACTAAAATTTATAATAATTTGTTTATGTAACTCTAATCTAATAAATATGTTTAATTCTCATTTTATTATAATCTCCTTTAAAAATAGTTATTTCTTGTTTGCTTTGAATAATAAGAAAACATTGTGCAGACCGTTGGCAAATCTTATAAATTATAATCTCTAAAATTTGGCTGGAATGCTGAAAATGTTAGAGTTGAGCCAAATATATGCACTTGACAACACTTCTTAATTTCAATTTTATGCGCATGTTTCTCATAGACATAAGAATCTTATTTGCGCCAAATATATGCAACTTACACTTCTTTACTGCAGTGTTCGCATTTTTTGAAATAAATTCAACTTGAAATGGTTTTTTTAAAAAATTTTTAATTACCCTTTTACTTACCTAATTTGCCCTTTTTACTTTAAATTTGTATAGATAGGTACATAAAATCTATTTAGACAGGAGTTTTTGATATGCCCTTCCTTCCTGTCTTTAAAGACAGTTTTACATTATGCTATTTTCATGCTAGGCAAGAGCCATGCAAGACAGATCATGGAACTGCGCATGCCCACGGGCTATTTCCATGCAATTCCTGTGCTAGACGAAAAATTAGAACATGTTCTATTTTTCATGCTATTTTCTTGCAATTTATCGTTAAAATTCATGTTGCCAACACAACAATTTATAATAGATTACAGAATAAAACATAACCTTATCTCTATCAAGAGTATCAAGGAGCTTAAGGAAAGTGGACTCGTTCATTCGAAGAAAGTTTTTAAAACTTTGAAGGTCTCTAGCATCCATGAACTCTTGGGGTAACTTTAAATTTCCCAGTCCTGCATTCAACCAAGGTTTTCTTTTTTTATTATTTTTCATGATTGTTGCTAAAACAGCAATATTCAACAATGTTTTCTTTTCTTTGGTTGACATCCTTCACCCTTTTAATAACCATAATTAGTGTATATTTATTTATTATATTACTTAATTATATTTATTAAAAATAAAATAACCTCAAATTGATAAATATTTTCTCTGTTGGCAACAATGAAAGTGGGATCTAAAATTGCACAGAAATATCTCTGATGTAAAAAGGTCAAGCTAGGCAAGAGATGTGCCATGCAAGACGGACTTGCATAGCCTAGATGTAAAGGCAGTAACCCAGGCCAATGTTTTGGAATCTATCACGTGGCCGCATGTGTTGGAATAGCACATAGCCCGCATAGCCGTGCCATGTTACCAAAGAACATTATAAATTCTTTCAAAAAAACAGGAATATTTCCAGTTGACAGGCACATTTTCATCGACGATATGTTTGTTCCTAGTTTATTCATTGAGAAACCGAATCCTCCAGACGAAACTCTTCCGGATGAACCTCTAACATGACAACTAGCTGCAAGTCTACCAACTTTAGAATCTGAAAAACCACCCTTATCTCCCCAAATTTCAAGCGAAAACTTTTAGCAACCAATAGATAGACACTCTATCAACATCATGCTGCCGAAACTCTACACCTGTGCCCTCTCAACAGCATGGCTGTTATTTAAGTCCTAAGGAGATACGAGAATATCCAAAATCGAAACTGAATACTAGCTCCAAGAATCCAGAAAAGCTTCTGGTAGAAAAACAGATCAATAAAAAAACAAAGAAAACCACCAACAATGCTGAACGTACTAAATCTACGAAAAGAAAACTACTTTTTGAAAATGAGAAGACAACTGATGATGGAAATGGCAAAAACTCTGATGATAAAGTATTAGAAGAACCACAGCAAAAATCATACATTTTGTGCTGGTTAAATTTGGGATTGTAAAACAAAAATATGTGTACTATGTTGGGAGAATCACTGGTAAATGTGATGTTAAAATGGGGATGTTGAACTGTCATTTTTGAGAATGTCATACAAAATAAATTATAAACTTTTCTACCCCATATCTCTAGTGCTTCTTTATCAGAAATTGTAGCCGTTTTACCAACTCCTGAGCAGTTTTTCAGATTCATTGGAAAACTTCAATATGCATTAGGGGTTTGATTAAGTATCATAATATAGTTTTTAATATTGTACCTAATAAATAATTTCTAAAACATTTATATGAGGTTGTCATTTTGTTAATTGTCTCTGAAGCTGCCCCATTCCTCATCTGAAGGTAACCCCAAGTGGGGCACCTTCAGACGTTCTTGAAAAAGTGGTTTTGATTTTTTTACAAGTATAGGGTTTAATATTGTGTGTGTGTGTGTGTTTTATTGGGACTGGTTTTGACAACCAACTGGCCAGTCAATAGGTTTAATATTAAAAGTATATATACAGTGAAAGTTGGGTGAACAATGTATTTTATGAATATTTTCTCTCTTTATTTGGTGAGGTATTTAGAGTGATATGACAGTTCAAATTTTTATGTCTAAAGGAGCCCCACTCTCCCCTACAGGTTACTTAAAAAAATTATTAGTACAATAGAAAAAACTTGGTAAATAAAATATTAAAACAACCAAATCTAGTTTTTATTTTCAACGTTTTGACACTGCACTGCAAATTTCATTTTTTCTATTTCTAAGTCCTTCGCATGAAGTTCTTTCAAATATGAAATTTCTAAATTTTTGAGTTCAAGCTGATGATCCCTCTCCTTCATTTTATTTTCTATATCCAGAAGTTTGGCTTTAAGTGTATTTATATCATCTGTTGAAGAATTATTTTCACTTATTAAAGATTTAGATGTAGCATCACAGTTGTTTCTTCCTCGTGTTATATCCAACATTCTTTTGAGCCAAGCATCTTCGTCTTCATGGACCACTTTGGCGATTTTATTTGCTGGTTCTTCGCCTGCCTCGGAATGAGGTCTTCTTAAATTTGGTAGAGGTTCTACGTCATTTAAATGTCTATAAAATAAAAATATTTTATAAAATACAAAAATGAGAAAATAGCTATACGATAAAAAAATAGGCTAGAAAAATTAGAAATGGAGTAAAAGGTAAATAATGTAAAAAAGGATGATTAACTAAAAAAAAAGACTGAATCATTATGCATATTTACGAGCTCCTTACCATATCAGTTAGCACAAAGTTAGATTGATAAGAAAATTAAATTTTAGAGAACAAAAAGCACAGCGTAAATTTTAGAAACTTTAAAATTTCCTAATTATAGAAAATATTTTATAACGAAATGAAAACTATTGATTAAACAGAATAATAATAAATTAAAAAAAATGCGTAGAATATGTAATATTAACAAAAAAAAAATGTGAAAGTTTACTACTGAGTCACATCCCCTTTGTTTTTAATGACATCCACAATTCTTCGAGGCATAGTTTTACCAAGTTCTGACAAAACTCCAATGTAAACAAAGCCCATATTTATTCTTCCATAATTCGTTGACAGACCTGGCAGGATGTTTTCTCAAACCTTTTTTCATTTTGCGTCACAAAGTCTTTATCAGGTACTGTTAGAAACCAAGAAGTGGTATGCCATGGTCTTTAATCCATTTTAAACTCTTTATTGAGGTATGACAACCTGCGCCGTCCTGTTATAAGATAAAATTTTCCACTGATGTTAAATGTTAATCGGTAAGAAATTCTTCTAAAATATTCAAATATTTAAAAACTTAAACCGAAAAAATCTACAGGCCCTGATGAAATACCACCCTATATCTATAAGGGAATGGCCGAACCCTTGGCGTTTTTGTTTAATATGTTGATTGAACAGGAATATTTTCCAGATATTTTAACAATTTCTCCAATACATAAAAAAGAAAAAAAAAACAAACATTTAAAACTACAGGCCCATCAGCCTGTTAAAATAGTATTGCTAAGATTTTTGAAAGTATTCTTTATGATGATATATATGAGCATGTTAAGAGTAAAATCAGCAAATTCCAGCATGGTTTTGTAAGAGACACATCAACAGTAACTAATCTATGTGTTTTCTCTGAACATATTGCTAAGGCTATTGAGGAAGGGGAACAGTTGGTCATTCTGTATACTGTATTTTAAACTTTTTAAAACAATCTCTAATAAGAAAGTTTCAGTCAAATTGCAAGATGATCTAAGATCAGATATTCAATGGTTTAACGATTCAAAAATGACTCTTAATGTTAAAAAGTGTGCAGTAGTTTCATATACGTGAAAACTCAATAGTGTTATCGAAGATTATTATATTAATAATGATCGAGTTGAGCAAGTGAGTGTTATGAAGGATCTTAGAGTTAAATTTCAAATCAACATGAAGTTCAATATACGCTTTTATGAAATAACTAACAGAGGTTGTCATGTTTTGGTTTTTGTCATTAGAAATAACATAAATTTCAGAATAAACACAATTATAAAACTTTATAATGGCTTGGTGAGACCACATTTGGAATATGCTTCAATCATCTGGTCTCCTACTGTATTTTCAAACTTAGAAATGATTGAAAAAGTGCAAAAACGATTTTTAAGAATTCTATAATTATGTAAGGAAATATAAGAAATATCTATTTGTGGTCTCATACAGGATAATGTTAGATTCATTTCATTTGCAGTCACTTACCACGAGAAGAAACAGTTAGGCCATTATGTTCATATACTTGATTGTTAACAGTATTAAGTACACAAACTGTGGTTTAGTTGAGTTTATTTACTTTACGAGTACCCAAGAGTAAGTTAAGGATAACTAACCTAGATCTATTCTTTACAAATTACTATAGAAGCATATCACCAATAAACAATATGTTAAAAATTTGTAATGAAGTATTTAATAGACTGACTCATGTGGATATATTTAATGTAAAAAGCTGTGAACTTATGACATTGCTTGATCATCAGCACTAGGTTTAAGTGGTTTATTATATTTTTTCTTATTGTATTATTAATGTTTGTTTCTTTCATTCATTTATTGTATTTTTTTTGTCTTAATCACTTTACATGTAATTACTATTAGTATCTAGTGTTTGTAAGGTGTCTAAGTAAATAAATAAATAAATAAAATAAATTTCTCCGTGTTTACAATACCATTGATAAAATGTAAGTTTCCCATACCTTTAGACGACATTCTGCCTCAGACAGATGCAGGAAATTTGACTTTTCTCTTCAGACAGACTCCTACTGTCTCCAACACACACTTCAAATCTGGACTCATTACTCCATTATATTGAACTACATTGCGACTGAGTCCAATTTTTATGCTTTTTTGACCATCTTAGTCTATTTTTCTCTTGTAATGTTAATGTTAATGTTAAAATATTGCGACTGAGTCCAATTTTTATGCTTTTTTGACCATCTTAGTCTATTTTTCTCTTGTAATGTTAAAATTGGCTTTTCCTTAGCCTAAAATAAAGTTAAATTTCTTAAAAACAATTCGTACTAAGTTTTTCAACTATAAAATATTCTTTGTAAGTACCAAATTATAATTTGTGGGCCTCTCGGTGACATGTTGATCTAGAAACGTGTCTTCCAATAACGTCACTCCATGAAATGTTTAACTCCATATAATTTGCTGGTCGATTTTTCACTATAATGTGTCTTAATGCTCTTCGATCTGATTTTACTTCGTTATTTTACTTTTACATACATTTCTAGGTTTTGTGACGACCTAACCTGTAGTTTTGTATCTTCTGACTATATTTCTTACACTGTAGCGTGACAATTGCAACATATTCGCGATTTCCAAATAGGATTTTCCAGAATTAAAAAATCTAATAATGATGAACAAATTTTCTCATCAATAACTTTACCTCGACCCATTGTACAATCCACAAATGGCAAAAAGCTGTACAATACTACAAAATACATTACTGAGAATATTATTGTTTTGATGTCATTTTTCCATTGCTACCTCTATATTTAACATAATTATGAATAAATCAAGATAGGTTTAGTGAATTTTTTTCATTGTTGAAAATAAATAAAAAACCGTATGATTACTGTTTTTAATAAATATTAATAAAAATGCCATATTAGTTAATATGGGAACTTATGCTGAGTATAATTTCTCTATGGTAATTGACTTAAACTACAAATTCCATAGGTGGGCCACTGGGGACTATGGGAAAAGGCTCTTAATTATAGTTAAAAAACCGTAGGCTTAATGATTAAGGTCACCAATAAATTTTTGTTAAAGGGTAGGGTAATGTAACTTACCCTATGGATGCTATATCCTCTAATGTAGTAGGGCATTCTTGATCTTCGGTAGAAGCTAAACTTCCCAAGATTTCCAGTGAATGTATTTTAGCCTACAATTTAATAATTGGGAAAATGTATCAGGAACATAAAAAGTTGACGTTTATAGAATATTATATGAACTGCAGTGCTAGAATATTGTATGAACTGTTTGTAGGGTAAAATAAACTTGTTTTTACAAGTTTCTTTACAATTTCATATTTTATACCGTTTAAACCTTGCTTAGGCTTCTACAGATATGTAAAAATGTAAAATGACGTTTGTTAAATGTCACTTAATTTTTACATATAGATTTTTATATTACCTACAACTGTAGAGGTGGATTCTTATAAACAATCTTGAATTTAAAATTAAAAAATTAGAGTCATTTATCAAAATAAAAAATATCCTATCATTTAAGTTGTACTAAATATTTATACTTTCACAAAATTACATTGGAATCCATTTAGTGGTTTTGGCATGTATGTTAACAAACATCGTGACAAGGAATTTTTATATTTATAAAGATTGTACTTACATCAGCCATCAATTCGTTCATATCCAAGCTGAGGTTCTCAAAATACTTCGGAAATAAATATGCAAATATATAATCTAGTTTTCTGGGTCTTACGCTACTTCTGTGAATATAAAAATTGTTTATATTCGACATTGCCTGAAATTTAAGAGGCAAGTAATTATTCGCTAACTTTTCAGCTGGCCTTTCATAGCCTTTCACTTTGAATATTTTCGACAACTGGGTCCATTTATCATTTATTGCAGCTTTAATAGTGTATACAGATTCATAATATTTATGTAACTGAAATTTGCTGACACACTGAAGTAATAGTTTTTTTTCATCATCACTTAAAGTTTGGTGATTTCCCACCTTTCTTTTGTTTCGACAGTTTTCTACAACAAAAAGTTAACTACCTAGTTCAAGTACTATAGAAAGAAACAACATTTCTGTTTCATTTTTTTTTAGGGAGCTGATAGAAGAAGGCTTGAATTTGAATTTAGGCACTTAATGATTTTAAAAATAATAGTTTTTACTTGTGTTTCGGAGCTTTGAAAATCGTCATTTTGCGTTTTTTTAAGATTCAAAAATTATTTATTACTCGAAAAAGATCAACTTTAGAGAAAACTTATAACAGACCTTTATTGTTGATAATGATCCAAAAAACCTCAAAACAATTTATCCGGACCAAAAGAATTTATTGTTATAATTCGTTTGAAAAAATTTGAACAACTTGAACCTTATTTTGGAGTATCTTAGGAAAGTGATATGGGAAATACATAATAAATTACAAAAGATAAAAACTGTAAGTAGTTTCATACCTTCTACTCCGTTTTTTTCACCGTCTTTTTCTTGTGAACCTATGTGTTGTCTTCTTTTGTGCCTTTGACCGTTTTTGCGTGGATGTGCAAAAACTTTATGAGAATTAAACAAGTTTTTATTTTTAGTAATAAAATCACAAAAGTAACACTCGTAAAATATTTCTCCTACATGTAGTTCAAGTTGACCGGCAGAATCTGTTTCTAACTTAAAGGTTTCATTATATTTCTTGGCTTCATCTAACATTCTTTCACTTTTCTCATTCACCTCTTCGATGTCGATGTTCACGGTACTAGATTCTAACTCCATTGTCCTTATTGAATAATAATGTTTGGGCACAGTATATTGCTTTAAAAAGTTTGGGCAAATAAAATTGGTCTATTAATTACAAAAATGAGGAAATTCTTGGAAAATACCTGTCTTTTACACCAAAATTGTAAACACTTCTTTCTCGATCTCGTTCTGTACATAAAACACAAGAATGTCATGGCACAGAAATTGATTATTATTCTGTGGTCATGGTACAATGAAATTCATGGTTGAGTCTACCGAAAGTACAAGCTGAATATAGCAGCAAATATCAAAAATATTTCGGTTTCGCATGTTTTTATAATGCATGTATGGTGAATGCTTCAAATATAAAGAGATTAAGCTTTTAAAAAGTACATTTTGATTATACTATTTTATGAATTCTGCAACTTTTAATTTATATGAAGCAATAACGGGAAAATATTCGTCTCTTTCGAGATTAATTGCAAACATCTGTTGCAATCTGGCAACTGCCAAATCTATCCCCTAATCTATCAAAGGGTAATTGCTAAAAAATTTCTAATAATTAACTGCAATTAATGTATAACGCCCCACTACCTAACATACCGGTTTTGTAGATTATTATGCTCCGAAATGTACTGTACTACACTAATGGAATTTTCCGGAAAAAAATTAATTGGTTTTTTTAACGTATTTCCTTCATTTTTAACAATAGAGTGTTTCTTCAAAAACGATTTTGTAGAGGTTTTTAAGAGCTACAAGGATCTGTGAATTAAATCTTTTTGGAACCCTTGGTTTTTAAATGGGGTGAGTTTAAAGGGCTCGGAAAAGATGGTGCTTGATCGTAAATCGATGCTTTAAATATATCTCGCCAAATATTCATTGTACATTGCCAAATATTCATTGTACAACAAATCTAAATAAAGGAAAATTTTAGTCATTAAAAAAGCTACAATTTAGTACATTTTTATTTTTTCATATATTCAGTATTTTCGGGGATATTTAAAAAAGAAGGGTAAAAAATATGAAATTGTAAATCGTTTCTAGCTTTAAGCTGTACTTTTTCTAAAACTAAGCATTTAAAATGGGTCAAAGTTCTTGGACGTATTAACAATACATGTACAAAGAGAATTGCAGAAGGGTGAAGATCGATTTTAATTATGGAGGTGGTTAGGGGGTTGTTTTCATCGATTTTTTCGTAAAAAAATTAGGTATTGACCTTATTTTCATCATAACTCACTCAATTTTTGAGCTAGAGTCTTTTTTTATGATAGGTCTATTTATGCTTTTTAAAAAAGGTTCTGTGAGTTTTGACAGAACTTTGACTTTGAATCTTTCAAATTTGGCATTTGAAGAAAACCGCTGAACATTGATAGGCCGTATTTCGGTTCCTATTATATCGCAAAAACATTTTAAAAAATGAATTGTATTTGTCTTTTTAAAAGTTACAAATTTGTTATCTACAACTTTTTTGATAAAATGCACCATTTTCGAGTTATTCGCGAAAAATCGATTAAAAACGTCGATTTTTTTGTCTAAAAGTTGTTACTTTCAATCGCGAATAACTTGAAAAATATCAGTTTTACAAAAAAAATGTATAGAACATTTTTTGTTTAGAATCACCTTTTAATCGAAACCTGTAGTTTAAACGTAAAAAATTTTTTCACCCCCGAGATGGGGTGGTAACCACCCCCAAGGCTTTGGCGCACTTTGGTTCGATATAGATTTTGATCCTTGGCTATTACCTACCTTCTGTTAAAATTTCAAGTCAATCCACGCAGGACGAAAAAATTGCGAGGTGAAATGCTTCATTTCCTGGACTATAAGTGGTTTGACAGCATAATAAAATCGTAGATTTATGTGTAGCTTTCAATTTTTATGATTTTAGAATCCAGCAGCCCGCTGAAGTATTGGATTTTTATAATATAATTCTTTGACAACCTTTTGTTGGCCAACCACCTACAGCAGAATTGAGCCGAAATACATAATATTTCGTATGTTCCGAATTTATTTCGTTCAATCTGTATATAAAATGTATTGTGATATGATCTTTGGTAAAACGTGCCGAAATAAAATGTTTTACCACAATTCTTATTATGTTATGTTAGGACAAATCTTCCTGGATTTCTTTCGTGGAAATATCTAAAAAACTAAGGTAATAAGCTAGTGTACAACACTGTAAAAAAATACTTAAGTTCCATCTAAAGCTAAATTTTATTTTCCACGTTTCGAGCATCTAGTGCACGTTTAACTTTTTCTATTTCTAATTCCTTCGCGTGAAGCTCTTTCAAATATGAAATTTCTAAAGTTTTGCGTTCAAGCTCATAATTTTTCTTCCTCAGCTCGTCTTCTGCAACCAGAAGTTTTGCTTTAAGTTCATTTATATCATCTGTTGAGGAATTATTTTCAATCGTTAAAGATTTAGATGAAGTTGATTCACAGTTGTTTCTTCCCGTTAGTCCCCGTGTTATATCCAACATTCTTTTAAGCCAAGCATCTTCGTCTTCGTGGACTTCTTTGGCGATTTTATTTGGTGGTCCTTCGGTTTCCTCCGAATGACGCCTCTCTAAAATTGGTCGAAGTTCTACGTCGTTTAAATGACTGTAAAATAAAGAAGAAATATAGGTTAGAGACATTAGAAAGTGAGAAAAAGGTAAATATTGCAGTAAAATTGCATGAAAAACGAAATGAGATGAAATATAGATATAAACTAAGATGTGATAATAAAACTAGGAAACAAAACATGCCTTAGTAGCAAATAATACTAATGTTGTCCGTCGGCTTAAAACCATCATAAAAGATGTAGTTAGGGAGAAGTGGGGAAGGAAGGAGTACGAACGGAGCAATTTATTTAACTTATGAATCTACGTGAAATCAAATTTCGATGCCATTGATTTGCAAACTGCCTTTTTTTATTGTTTTTCCAACAGAATCTTTATTTTTAATATATTAAATTGTTAAATTTTTAATTTTAAAACTTAAAAAGGTACAATATTCAAAGTATTTATTTTTTTTATTAGATGTAAATAAAATTTTATAACTTTTAATTAAAAATAGGTTTGTTCCAACACTACGAAAAACCGTCACATAACTTTTTATTATAATGTTTTCCTGCCCAAAAATTTACGAAACAATTTCAAAATTTTTCAATCAAAAATTTAATTTTCTCAGAACTTTTCATCAAACTTTTTAGACAATTTTGACTTCTGTCCTTTAGTTTGCAGATTGTCATTCCATCAGGGTACTTTCCCGTTGAAATTCCTCACTATATAAGACAGTTGTCTTTAAGCGCTGACGTGACAATGAAATTGTACGGCGGCCATGTCTACGTTCAATGTATCCCTTATCGCCTCTTTAATCTTGGCTAAACAATATTCCAGGTCTGCTTGATATGCTTCCCAATTTGATTTACAAGGATTACGATAAGTTTCCTTGATATGCTGATTGCCTGTCTCAATGGTCTGAACAAGACACGTCATCTAAAGCATGCCATTTTTAACAGTTTGGTATTTGTACTGCTCCAGGTCAGATGGTAGGCATTCATATCATAGACAATGATTAACTGCAGTTCATTATTCATGCAATCTCTCACTAACTGTTCCAACTCCCTTGATGGTTGTTAGGGATCATCATATGGGAGGTATGCTGATCTGAGAACTATCTCCTTCATAACTCCTTTCTCTATAACCTTTATCTTTACTGTCATTCAGTCTGTGGAACAGAGATCACAACCAGTCTTCTGTGTTAAGGTCTTGATTTACCTCTTTAGATGGGTCCAGATAGTTTCTTCATCAAGTTTTTTCTCGGGGACGCGGTAAGGTCCATGGGGCGCTTGTGCATATTATTTAGAACAATTATATTTAAGTTTACTCTCTCTCACAGGCCCTCAATAGTTTTTACCACTTCAGTCGTCCATTTTTTTGTATACTCGTTAATACAGTTCACCCACAGGATCCCTTCGCTAAACGATATTTTATGGAACTCCAGAAGTTCATTTTGACTTAAGATAGGAGCCTCATTAAGTGCTTGCTCCAGATTGTTAATGAACAAATTTGCTTGAGCCCGATCTAGTTGAGTATCAGGATGGTGCCTGTGTGCTACCACCATTTTGAATACCACCAGGGTGCTTTATGACCTAGTCTGCTCGTTAGAGCACCTTGGTTTCTTAGCAAGTCTGTTACGAGGGGGTGATGGTATTCTCCCGAAGTCTCTTTTTATCGTCGCGTGTTGCTGATTTGGATTTCTTTGGACCGCTCCCTAGTGGTACTAATAAGGAACTAAAATCTTGATCCACCTTTGCTTCTTTTTTTATAACGTATGCTCAACCTTTGCCAACGCTAAAAAATAACAGTGAAAGATTCTTCTATATGGCACTTGTCAAAGAAAAGCCGTGTTGTTTCTAGACGAGAGACAGTACAGTCTAGTTTCGGGCGGCGCGTTTGACGGGAACATTCGAGACTTTCGTTCACGCCGATATAAATGTTGCGCCTGCAGGAATTGGAGTTATTCGGAATTGTAACTTGATAGCGATCCTACGTCGATACAAAGTTTATTATTAAATAGTGGAAAATGAGTGCAGCGAAGAAATCTAAAACGTATCATTTTAATAAGGATTGGGAGGAAGAATTTTTCTTTTCTATGGTGAAGGATAAGTGCATTTGTGTTAATTGTCGTGCGTCAGTTGCAATACCTAAGCGTGGTAACTTAGAGAGGAATCATAAAACGGTTCATAAAAACTATGAAAAGGATTTTCTGCCACAGAGTGAATTAAGAAAACGAAAAGTAAATGGTTTGATGTCTTGTTTGAAAAAAGAACAATCCATGTTCACAAGACCAGCCAAACAATCAAAAGCTGCTACGATCGCGTCATTTAAAATATCTCATATTTTGGCGAAACACAAGAAACCATTTGAAGATGGATCGGTGGTGAAGGAAGCATTTATTGAAGCGGGTGAGACTTTATTTGGAGATTTTAAAAATAAAACAGAAATCATGTCTGCTATTAGAGAACTTCAGTTATCTCGTCCGACTGTCACAAGGCGTATTGAAGTCATGAGTCAAGACATCGCAGATAAACTAAAACATGATATCATGGAATGTACATACTTTTCTTTACAGTTCGACGAATCCATCGATATGACAGACACTGCCCAGCTGTGTATTTTTATTCGGATGGTATTCAATGACATGTTGGCTAAGGAAGAATTTTTGACAATCATTCCTCTGAAGGGGAAGACCCGTGGCGAACATATATATGACGTTTTCTTAAATTTTGTAAAAAACTACGAGCTACCAATATATAAATTAATGTGCATTACAACCGATAGAGCAACAGCAATGACTGGAAACAAAAACGGTTTTGTGGCATTGTGTCGAGCTAATGAAGAATTCCCTTCATTTTTTTCATTGCATTGTATTATACATCAACAAGTTTTGTGTTCAAAAGCTTTAAACACGGAGGAAATTATGGGCATTGCAACAAAAATTGTGAATTCCATCCGTGCACGTAGCTTGCAACGGCGGCTCTTTCAGTTGCAGTTCAGGTGGTTGAGTCGCGGAAAATTCCTAGAAAGGTTTCAAGAATTATTGCCCGAAATAACAGCTTTTCTAGACGAAAGAGGTGATGACACTCAGATTTTGAAAAACGAAAAATGGCTAAATGATTTTGCTTTTTTGACTGACATCACAATGCACTTAAACACCGTTAACTTGGAGCTTCAAGGTAAAGGAAAAACTATTATTGAGATGATTAGCGCAGTAAAAGCATTCAAAAGTAAATTGCAACTTATGATAGATCAACTGAAAAGAAAGGATCTGAAACATTTGCAGTCTTTGCAGGCAAGGATTCCTCAGTTGAATTATGATACGTATGAGGCTGAATTATCAAATATTTTGGGACAATTCGAAATGCGTTTTTATGATTGCAGTAAATTGGAAAATATAGCATCATTTATGAGTTATCCATTTTCATGTAAAAACATTGGGGAATTAATTAGCTACTGAAATAGCAAGTCAGTTTAATATGAACTCTTGTTCTGTTGAAAATGAGTTGGTGCAGATTATATTAGATATACATCTCAAAGCTACAGTATCTGATACAAATTTCTGGCGTTTTATATCTGAAGATAAATATCCGAATGTAAGGCAAATCGCCCTTTAACTGACGGCATTTTTTGGGTCAACTTACTTGTGCGAGTCTGCATTTTCTGAAATGAAGATAATTAAGTCAAAATATCGCAATCGACTAACTGACGTTCATATGACATCATGCTTGCGATTAGCACTCAGTGGTTACGTACCATCTTATGAAAAGTATGCTGAGGACATGCAGTGCCACGCTTCAACATCCAAAGCCACTCCTTAGTTAAGTTTAACACCATATGTAACTCTTTTGTTTTGTAACAACAAATATACTCACAATTTTGAATAACTATGAGTTTTTTCATTGATATTGTAGAGAAGAACCTAACTAAACCTAACCCAAACCTTGACTAAAATAATGTACCTATATTGTGCAGAAAGCTAATATCTATATATGCTACGGTATTCCCTACCTAGGTAGGTAGGGTGTATCGTGTATGTACGACAACCCTGCACCACACACACTAGCAGTCTCTCAGAGTCGATCGTAAGTAGTCTAAAAATATTGAGGTAGATCGCCAGCAGTTCAAGTTTGAGCACCCCTGATTTATATTAATGTTTTATCCTTTTTCGTTGCTGGTAATTTTATTCTGTAAAAACTAGATATTCGTTTTCTCGTAGTTTAAGTTGCGGATAAGGACTTTTAGTTGTAATATAACATTCTGTGGAAACCTCTCTATTAAACTGCCATAGTGAGTGATTAAAAAATATTTTTTGAATGATGTTTTTTAAATGTTGTAATATTATTTTTTAGATCTAGGCATATAATAGCTAGTAAACATGTGTTGAAGATATCAAGTATTACCGAATTTTTCATTAATGACAACAAAACTACTTATGACTACTTTAACTACGAGAAAACGAATATATTTAGTCTTTTACATTATAAAATCACTAGCACCTAAAAAAGAATAAAACCGCTGGATCTTTGCACAAGTATGTCATTATTCACGAATTATTTTTTATATTACATCTCTTTCCTACTCACAGACACTAAATCGATGAACTTAAGCCGCCCTTCCATACACAACAACATACATCGAACAAAGACAGCCATAAGATGATGGTTGATGATTGAATTCCCTACTGACAATTGTAAGTTTTGATTTGGCAGCGCTTGTAGAATGTTTATAAACTATTTTCATGTTTTACATATTTAATTATATTTTTAATCAAACAACTTAAGGATTAAATGTTAAATTTACAAATCAAATTGATTTTACATAATATAACTTACCCTAAGGATGCTATATCGTCCAATATAGTAGGGCGTTCTTGATCTTCGAGGGGGACTAAATATTCTAGCATTTCCTTTGAATATATTTTAGCCTACAATTTAACAACTTGTAAAATGTGCCAGGAACATAATGTTGACGTTTATAGACTATATCGTATTAAGTACAATATCAGAAAGTACAATGTTAAAGATAGTTCAAGCACTCCTGACCATGGAGCTGCGCGAAGGCGGAGTCAAATTCAAGTAAAGGCAGAAAGGTTTTATTGTAAGTGGAATTATACAGTGCATAGTACAATGCGTTTCGCATGGAAGTAGGGACTAAACCAAATTTCGTCTACTGCGCCGTGGTCATGGGTGTTTGCACGCATTATAACACAGAATTTTTTTGTAACTCATATAATTAATATTAATTACTTTAATTATTTCAAAAGTAACAATTTTTCAAAGTATTATGTCAACCTAAAATATCGGTACCAATAATATTGTGATAATTAACCCTCTCAGGACGGTTGACCGATATATCCGACATAAATAAAACTGACACACGGACAACTGACCGATATATATATATATATATATATATATATATATATATATATATATATATATATATATATATATATATATATATATATATATATATATATATATATATATATATATGTCACTATGTTTATCCGTTTCCAAAAACCACTGTATGCTTAATGAGCCAACATTTTAAAATGAAATTGGCAGGTAGACGACTGAAGGATATAGTCGTGAGCTCATAATTTGCCACACAGACGAGTGTCATTTATATCAGTCACCAACCGATATAGGCGACACTCGGCTAGAGAGAAAGATGCGCATTCAGCATACAGATTACTTGAAATTTCCGGTCGCTATACGTGTTTCAGTAGCAACTAAAATGTCTTGCAACGAGAACGCCAGGCCTTCGAGCAAAAGAATTAAAGTTAATAATAAGACTGCAAATGATTATTCTTCGTATTGTTGATTAACCTAATAGGAAGTGGCTAATTTACTAAAAAATAGTGGACACAATTGAATTTTCTGATAGTGAAGAGGAGCCATTTTCTGATAGTGGGAATGAATATTTGCCAACTGGAGAAAGTGATCAAGAAAGCAGTGCTGAAGAAGAAATTAATGAAGATGTAAGCTTAGAGAATTGTGACAATTTAGATGCAAACGATCAAAATAATATTGAAAAAGATTATAGTGACATACAAATCCAGTGGGAAAAAAATCAATTCGTCCCCAAGTTACATAAATATGATCATAGTCAGAGCGGAGTACAGGAAATGATGAACTTAACGGAAGAACCAAAGGCAATAGATTATTTTTTGAACATTTTCACCGAGGATACAGCCAAATATATGTAGAGTTGATGAAACTAATATGTATGCTATGCACAAAAATGATAAAAAATGGAAACATCTTTATTTAGATTAGTTCTTTACCTTTCTTGGATTGACTATGCTTGTGTCCAGAAACAAAAAGCTTGAAGTAAAGGAGAATTGGTCAAAAGATCCTCTTTTGTACTACGAATTTTTGCTAATAATGTCAAAAGACATATACTTTTTTGTCAAATTATGAAATATTTGCATTTCTCTAACAATGAACATGCAGAAGCTGGAGATCGCTTGTATAAAATAAAGGAAGTTTTGACACAAATAAAAAAAAGATTTGTCACAATTCTATCCCTGTGGAAACCTCGTTATTGATGAGAGTATGATATTATTTAAGGGAAGACTCCTTTTTAAACAATACATAAAAACCAAACTCCACCGTTTTGGAACACTTTATGTTACTTTTGACTACAAGACTGGTTTTGTTCTGGATTTTATTGTTTATGTTGGGAAGAATACATATTCTACCAAAGAAACTACCAAAGGCTTGGGTGTCACTGAAAATGTTGTGGCTCAGCTTATGAAACCATACCTGCACAAAGGCCACTACTGTTTACTGACAATTTTTATAGCAGTCTAATATTGTCACATTATTTGTATGAACATAAAACAAATTCTTGTGGGACTGTTAGATCTAAACGGCTTCACATGCCTTCTTTTGCAAAAAAAAAATTGAAAAAAGGTGAAGTAGATTGTAGAAATTCTGACATTTGCTTGGTGTTTAACTGGAAAGACAGAAGAGATGTTATGATGATAACAACAATGCATAAAAATAAAATGATTGTTCTTGACAAAATTGATCCTACTACTGATCAGTAAGGAAACCAGATTGTGTTATTGAGTACTATAAACAAATGGAGTCAGTCGACCGCTCTGACATGATGATAAGTAGCATTGATTGCATGATATTTTTTCACACAGTAGATATATGTGTACTAAATGCCCACACTATGTTCTTAACAAACCAGACTAAGCCAATGCTGCTTGCCAAATTTCAACTGAGTCTTATACATTAGATTTTTAGAAGGTAAGTTTTTGTTATTTACATACATTCTGGGTTTTTTTCTAATTTCAGATATTAATATCAAGTGAAAGATCCCAGATCCATGTCCGTGGATATACCCAGATTAAAGCACAAAAACTGCCTCCAGAAGATGTGTTGTGTGTTCATATACAAAAGAAATGGACAAAAAACATGTTAATTTTTCTATTCTTACCGATATATGTGCCAGCCGTCCACAAGGCACACTAAAAACTGCCATCTGTGTGGCGTTGCAAGAGCAAATAGGAGCCGTCCTGAATGGGTTAATTAGTAGAAGTAATGTTTTATTATCTTTTTATTTTATTATAAATTATAGTGTCATAAAATTAGAGTGTTAAAAACGTCAAATTAAACTTTCTCCCAAATGGCTACAATCGTCCCCTGTCATGGGTTTGCATAAAATTGTTCTTAACTGAAAAACCAAAAGGAAAATTTTTTTATCAGTTTTAGCAGTTTTTTAAAGTATATTTAATTTACTATTGTCCTTCATTTTATAAACACATCCTTAACACTTAATAAAATTTGCTTAGGACTTTTAGTTTAATTGATTGTTTTATTTTGTTATGTGAATAAATTTTTGTTATTGGCTATAAGCACATATGCTTTGTTGCTTATATTATTCACTTTATGCACTGCTAGTCAATCAAAATTTAACTAACATAGCAAAAAATAATTACTTACTACTACTAAAGCATCTGCCATTAATTCATTCATATCCAAACTGAGCTCCTCAAAATGCTTGGGAAATAAATTTGCAAATAAATAATCTACATTTCTGGGTCTCACAGCAGATCTTTGAATGTAATAACGTTTCATCCTTGACATGGCTTCAACTCTCATACTCACAAAGTATCCTCCTAATTTTGCAGCTGCCCTGCTATAACCATTCTCTTTAAATATTTTCGACACTTCATACCATTTATTATCTAATGCATTTTTAATAGTGTCCACAGATTCATAATATTTATTTAATTGTAGTTTGCTGACATACTGAAGCAGTAATATTTTTTCATTGTCACATAAAGCTGTTTTGAATTTCCTTTTGTTTTGACGTTTTCCTAAAACAAAATATGAGTTTATTGAGTAAATTGTAAACATCAGTTTCAAATCAGATAGTAAGTGATTTGTTCAAAAATCTACTGAAAAATACAAGAAAACAAAATTTGCAAGCTTAAGTAATTTATTATCCACTCCTTTTATGGTCTTGGAAACCCAAATGAGCAAGTACAGACACTGTTTATATTCTGTGGAGACAATAAGATGATATTGCAAACACTTGGTATAAACTGTCCAAATGAGGCATATGCATATAGGTACTTAGGAATTCATATTTGATGTAGGCAATAATCCTGAATCTTCAAGGAATAAAATAACTTATAATCTTATAAATGAACATTCCAAACGAATCCCATTAACATATAATGAACAGTGTTTTTTGTAGTAAAAAAATTGAAAACTTTGCAAAAAATTGTAATTTTTTTTACTTACTAAAAAAGGGATACAGGTGGTCATTTTGTATTAAACTCTAAATCATGAAACTAAGAAATAAATGACAAATATTTCAAAATAGTAAGCAGTGTCCCTCATACCCTCAACTATGTTTTTTTCACCGTCGGGTGCTGGTTCAGTGCTGTCGCTTGGATGCTGTGGATGTGCAAAAGCTTTATGAGAATTAAACAAGTTTAGATGTTTGGTAATAAAATCACAAGAGTAACACTGGTAAAATATTTCTGCTTTATGTTGAAGTTGTTTGGGAGTTTCTGTTGTTTCCTTAGAGGTTTCATCCTCTATAAATAAGGTTTTATCTTTCTGCTCATCCACCTGTTCGAATGTCGAGCTACTAGAATCTAAGTCAATTATTATTGAAGAATAGTCCATTACAACGTAGGGACAAAATATATGGGTTATAAAAATTAGAAAATTTGGTAAAAGACGGATTCCAGTAGAAATATAGTTTGTTTTAACGTATGTATTGTGGTTTTAACCTAAAATTGCTTTGAATGTCAAACACAAAACGCATAACCACAGACCACGAGTACCACGACACCACCATAGACACCACCGACACCACAGCACAGAATAAGTAAAAGACAGAGATGTAGCAGGATGTAGTAGGAAGAACTACAATAAGTGAAACCGATTTTTAAAGTTTAATGTACGTATTAACCGCTAGGTGGACACAAATAAGGGGGTAAAAAAATGTAAACAATTGTTAATAATATATTTGTTTAAAATGCTACTTGTGTACTTATCGTGATAATTATATGGCATTTTGTATTATACAAGTGGTTTTAAAATAATCTTCTGGACGAAAAATATTCTTTTTGTGTGTATGTTTAGATCGTAATTAAATTATGTCCTCTCCTGTAGCCAATTGTATTGTATTGGATTATCTAAATAATAATGAAAATGAGGAAAATGTATTCCAAATAGAGTACAGATGAGAAAAAAATATATCTTTTAAGATAATCAACTATAAACTGATATAGATTGTCAGCCAAAAGAGTTGAACATTGCGTTGGTAGGCGATGAGGAATGTAAATTAAAGGATTTTATCCTTTTTTATATCTATGGATTTATTATTACGAAAATTTTTCCCAAACTAAAGTGTTTAGATTGTATGCAATTTTATTTAAACCAAATCCGGTCATTCTTATGCTTCTGTGTTAATGTTATTTTGTTAATACACGAACATTATTGTAATAAGTATATAACACAAATAATAAATATCTAAATTCAACAATCAACAATTTTCCCCCTTTTTTCTCTATTTATTTAATTTCTCAATATTCTTAATTTATTTACTGAAAAGTGTAATATTAAACTCGAATGATAGGTATTTTTTAGTAATTGTTTTGACATAAAACGATAGTTTTGCTTGGTTACAATTTTTAAGTTGATAAAGTAAGTCTCAAACTTCATTTTTTCATGATTAAAATCATAAATAAAGCTAACATAAACGAGATCTTTTGAAATTTTCTTTACGCAGTTAAGTGTAATTTTCAATTTTTTGCCCCCTTACTTTTTTTCCGCCGAAAAATAGCGTCCTCTAGTTGGCTTCAATTCTGTCTTAATTCGATCATAGGACGTTCGACGGTACAACGAACTAAGTTCTCTGGTATTGGGTGGTTATTATCAATGACGTATAATATATAGACTCGGTGAACGCTTTAAAAAGTGTCCAAAACATGAATACCTTTGTTATTGTTTATTGTTTTGATACGAAGATGCACGAAGTTCATGATTTCTTACGAAGCATCACGAAGTTGATCTTGTGTTTGAAAACATCATGGACGTACTCCATTTTGTGCGACAAGCAAATTTTATTTTAAATTGTTGATAGTTATTTACTTAGTATTTTAGTAAAATGCCATACTATTTTATCAAAATAATTATTTCTCTTATAGACGGGAACAAAAAGAAATCATAAATATTTAATTTTAATTAAAAAAATAATTATTGTCATTAACATATAAATGAGCACACCGCTGTTCTAATAAACATACCTTCAACCTTGAGCCGAGATCTTTCGGACACTCGATTCTATAGCGAGAATAGGGGACTGCGTAGTCTATATATTATACGTCATTGGTTATTATTCAACGTATTTTTTATTCTGTGGTCATAAAATAAGCCTTATGAGATGGATGACATGCGCCAAATGTAGGCAATTTACAGTTCCCCGTTTCGCAGTTTTTCGAGTTTTAATATTTCCTAACATGTATTAAATGTATTCGTTGCTTTGTAAATACTTTGTTAAATTTTCTCTGAAAGAACTTTCTGGTTGTCCCCATTATTGTCACCATTATACAAAAATTAGATAATAAATTTACGAAGAATATATACAAGTATTATGCGATTACTCCAGAAAAGCAGTTTATGTAATGGTAGAAAAAATTCTTGAAGAATAAATATTAAAACAAACAATAACGAATTACATCATTATCATCATCATTCTGGCTTTACAACCCTGCGTGGGTCCTAGCCTCCTCAAGAATTTCTCTCCAGTCGTCCCTATCCATCGTCTTTCTCCTCGAAGCACGTATTCCCATATTTCTCATATCTTCATCAATGTTATCAAGGAATCACGTTCTGGGTCTTTCTTTTCTTTTCTGGCCAATGGATCTATCAAGGAGTGTTTTTCGAGCAGGGTCAATTTGTTCCATTCGAATTACATGCCCTACCCACCTCAGACGTCCTATCTTAATACCTATGTTTTAAGATATCTGGTTCCTTGTATATTCTATAAAGTTCGAAGTTCCATGTCTCTGAATCATATGTTAGGACTGGGCGTATTATTGTTTTGTAGAGTTTTATTTTTGTATTTCTCGATATAATTGTGGATTTAAAGAGTAGATTGAGCCCAAAATAGCATCTTGTGGCTGGACTTGTGGTTGCCGAATATAAAAAAGAAAACAAAAACTATACAAAAATGTATTCTATAGCAAAAATATAATTCTAACTATTCCTTATAACATCAAGCCATAATAAAAATATCGATACGCTTTATAAAGGTCTAAAGCTAGGAAATTATTCGAAAAACCATTGAAAATGAAAAGCATCCCAATTTTCCCAATAAAATAAAAGACGCATCTTTTTGCCTTTTACATGAAGATCTCCTTGTATTTTCGCGCCATAGAACTTTCTGGAACAAACCAGAAGAAAACTTACGTACTTACAAAGGCGCAAGGAGAATAAAGGATTGTATGAGTGCGTTTTCAAATAGTCTGCTTCAAGTGCTTCAATTAACCCTGTCCACCTGTTAATAATATGTAATATTTTAATTATAATTTTTAAATACCATTTTATCTGGTTCGATATATTTCAAGTGTTTTGTTTTAAATAGCAAAGCAGATAACTTTCTTATCGAGATTAATTCATTTTTATTAAAATATAAAAATCTGATACATACACTTATATAACAGTTTTAGTTTTAATTATAATTTGTTATTAAATTTATTAGACAATACATCCAAGTTATTAAGCATGGCATTAGCAACCTCTCTACCTACATTATACGAATACTATACCGGAAATGGTATTTCAGAGGGTTTGTCTGATAAACAACCATATTTCACCCTCAACAATAAAAATATTACGATATATAGCGGAGCTTTCCACTATTTTCGAGTACCGAGAGGACACTGGAGAGACAGATTGAGGAAAATGAGAGCAGCTGGGCTTAATGCTGTCGAGACATACGTCCCTTGGAATTTGCATGAATCACAACAAGGTATGTATAATTTTTGTATACGTTATTTTGCTATTCATAGAAAAAATATTAACGTTTCCCAAACGATGACTTTTGTAAAACAAATTAATGTTTCATTATTCCTTCTTTTTCTTCATTACAGGATTTATACACCAGTCTATCTGATAAAGCTTAATCGATTTCACGTAAAAGTCTTATAAAGATATTTGAAGGTTCTAAAAGGTATATCCTCCTGAGATCTGACCTGTTCTTTTTTATGTTTTTTTATTAAAATTCGTACGATTTGTGAAAATTTGTGAAATGTGAAAAAAACATGTCCTTTCAAAAGGACATTTGAATCACATCAATACAAATTATTGTAAATGAAATTGTTTAAAGCCATTTTTATTTCTCGTTAAACATAACATGTCACATGATTTACAATAAACTTTTGTTTTACCCTTACAACCTGGAAGATTACATCTAACATATTTTTTTAACTCGGACGCCATTGCATGAATGTGTTGTATCTTTCTCTTAGTAGACGTTTGAGATGCTGTTCTAGGCTTGTAAAGATAGTTCAAGCACTCCTGACCATGGAGCTGCGCGAAGGCGGAGTCAAATTCACGTAGAGGCAGAAAGGTTCTATTGTAAGTGGAATTATACAGTGCATAGTACAATGCGTTTTGCATGGATGTGGGGACTAAACCAAATTTCGTCTACTGCGCCGTGGTCGGGAGTGCTTGCGCGCACTATAACTGTTTCTAGTTACCAGTGTAGTCTGTATCTGTAGAGTAGGGAGGGCGAGTTAAGTTTCACAGCACGTAGGCCACAATTGACCCATTGTGCATCCTCCCAGGGAGCTGTCGCCCTTAGGTCATTCTCCATCCTGCCATTTCTAGGTAGATGGACAAGTCACCAGGAGACATTTCTCTTATATGGGCAGGTGTGAGTCAGGACTCGCCGAATGCGTACTCTCGTATTAACGATAACTCCAGGCATTCACATAGGACATGTTTTACAGTTTTGTCTTCTCGTTTACACTTCGTACGTAGAGGTGTGTCTGCTAGCCCCAGTGTGTGGAGGTGTTTGTTTAGTTGACAATGACCAGTTAAAAAAACCAACTGTAAAGTGTAGATTTTTCTTGGTCATTCCCAAGTATTTCTTTGATGCTGATTCATCAGGGTTACTGACTTTTACCTTGGCAAGTTTACATCCTTGCCCTTCTTCCCATCTTTTTACGGTTTGCGTATGGGAGTGACATTTGATAATTTCCACGATTGTTGTAGTTAACCAACCAAAAAGGTTCCTAGGTCCTAAGAGTCTTGGGCTGCCGCCTTCCTAGCCAAATAGTCAGCAATGCGGTTGCCTTTATTCCTGTTGTGTCCTTTAACCCACCTCAGGATGATGGCATTTCCATCCGAAGCTTGAGTTCAAGCTCGTGACACTCCATTACTAACCCTGATGTGACAAGGTTAGTGGCGCTTGTCTGCTATCTATGCAAATCATTATAGTTTTCTCTGCTATACCTTTTTGGGTTATCTCTTTTGCGGCTATGGAGATAGCAGCAAGTTCTGTCTGAACTACGCTGGCATTTTTGCCCATGCCCCACTTTATTCTTATGTTCAGTGATCTGAAATAGGTATATCCCGCATCCTGAGCCTTCTTTCATTTTGGAGCCATCGGTGTATATGCAATAGGCATCTGCCACGTTTGCCTTCCTATACTGTCTTGTTTCGATTTTGTAGTGTTTGTTAAAGACAAACTTTGGTTCAGTTGAGTCGCGGCCTGCCTGTAGCAGTGGTAGCGCATCCAGCTCTCCCCGCCAGAAACGAGTTCTCAATTGTTCCATTCCTACATCAAGGTTTGCACCAGCTGAGCTCAGTCGCATCGTTGTCACTAGCGCGACCTCTTTCACATACATATCTAGAGGCGTAATGCCAATGATCAACTCCATTGCAGCAGTTGGTGTTATTTTCATGGCACCTGTTATATTTATGCAAGCCATCCGCTGAATATGGTTTAGTTTATTTATCGCTGCTGCCTTTAGCGTTTTTGGTACCCAAGCAATAGCTCCGTAAGTTAGCATTGGCCTAATGACAGCAGTGTAGACCCAGACGATCACCCTGGGTGAAAGGCCCCAGATGCGCCCGACTGTTCGTCGACACTGCTCATAGGCAATAATGCTTACTCTTTTAGCTCTACCATCTAAGTGTGAGTTCCATGTTAACTTCCTGTCAAAGGTAATACCAAAGAACTTCACCTCGTCAGAAAAATTTAGTCTGTAGTTTAGAATCCTCGGGGTATTAAGTACGTGATTCTTTTTTTTTTCTGGTAAAGAGGACCATCTTTTCTATTAGTCGGAGAGCAACTTGTAATCTCCCACATAGTGTGTTCTCAAACTTACCGCTTTGCAGGACAACAATGTCGTCTGTATAATCTATTGCGTAGAAACCGTTGCTGCTGAGTTGGTCAACCAGGGTATCTAGAACTATGTTCCAGAGGAGTGGTGATAGCATCCCTCCCTGTGGATACCCCCTCGTAACCATACCTGTAACAGAAACGTCTTCTCATTTATGCTTATTGCTCCATTAGAGTGCATACTGAATATCCATTTGCTTACGGCCAGGTGAAGATTCCTGACGTTGAACTGTTGGGTGATGGTTGGAAATGTGGTTTTATCAAACGCTCCCTCAATGTCTATGAATATACCCAAGGTGGATTCTTTATTATCCAGCGATCTTTTAATTCTTCCCACTACATGAGGTAGTGCAGAATCGGTAGATCTTCCCGAAATATATGCATGCTGATTTATGTGAAGTGGATTATGCACCAGAACTTCATCCCTTATGTACCTCTTGCATAGCCTTTCCATCGTTTTCAACAGAAAGGATGTTAGGCTAATTGGTCGGAAAGCCTTTGGTAGGGTGTAGTCCATCCTACCTGGTTTTGGTATGAAGACCACACGTACCTTTCTCCACTTCCTAGAAATATATCTCAAAGCCAAAGAGGCTCTGAATATTTCCACGAGGTGCGGCAGAAGGATATTCAGTCCCCACCGTAGTAGGTAGTTACCAGTGTTATCTGATCATCTTGGCAATTAGATCTATTTCCTCCATGTATTCGTTGTACTTTTTAACAATGTTTGGTCTAGGTACCTCAACGTATCGGGAGTTCTTTTTTGACCAACGCTTAGATTCGTCTGAAGGTTTTATTTGCAACGCAGTTGACGCTAGCATAACTGATTTCATATCATACCATTGGACTATGTTAATTTTTCCATCAGATCTTACATCTTGCTCAGAAGAACCACGAGCTAATCGACTCAACAGCTTATCCGATGTTACATGAACTGCTTTGGGTATTCTGGATCTCATTATTGTATCATTTAAAAAAATATTTTTGTTTAACATGTACTCAAGTAAAGGTAAGGTGGTGAAAGATCCCTCAATGAATAAATGTGTTCACCTAACACCTAACTTCTTAACATCATCATCCACATTTCTGTAGAAATGTATTTTTCACTTGATAAATATCGAAGTTTAATATTAAGCCTTTGGGAGTGGCGCAGACAATTTTTTTTAATTCTTATGGATTAGGTTTACCTCGAACAAATTGTTTCATGTTACAAAATCTCGTAAAAGATAATATTCGTTCGTACACAACAACTTCACTTTATCTTGGAACTGTCAAGCAATCTCTTCGTATTCTTTCAACTAAAGGCAGGATCTTAAATAATTTGACAGAGTTTCTTTGATCTTGAGGCACATCATCGTCAATAACGTCTAAATCTGAATCATCAAAATACATACCGACGTAGTTTTCAACTTTTCAATGTTGTCTCTCGTACTGGACCCGAACCGTACGGACTATTCCGTACATTGTACGACAATTCCAGTAAAGTTTACTTGCTGAGGGACAAAAACACACATTTTGTTCTATGTATATTGGTTTTCAAGCCTTCTTTTTTTCGATTATTAAGTGGCACGTTATCTAATTCATCTTCGGATGGTATTTTTATGTCTTGTTCATCGTCTGTATATTGAGCCAAATCTGATTGCTTAGGCTGACACAATTCTTCATTATGGTCTTCAATTCAAGAAGTCTTTTATGGTCAACTTTGAGTCTTAAAATATTTTTTATTACCAAAGAGAGCTGGAACAAAAAAGTCTAATATAATATTTTATATAATTTACCGTTTTATTTGTACAAATGTAGGTACTTTTAAATTAATTTATTGATGTTTCATGCATAATAATACATATTTTATGTATGCCTAAGGACCTGACGTCCATAAAAATGGACCTCCCTGTTTTAGATAACAAAATAAACTCAAAATGGTTTGCTAAGACAACTACATCACATAAATATATTTATAATGCCCTATGTTATTAGACTAAGCAACATTTAGGTTAATAATCTAATAAAATTAGCTACTTGTTATAAATTGTTTTTCTACAACTGCCCGCAATGTTTGTCACTTGCGATTAACAGGTTAACTATCTGTCTTACTAATAAAACACTCGTATTCTAAGGTTATTCCGTATTTATACCTAGAATAGTTATTCTAAGTATAAGGTAAATATAATTCTAAAATAATTTGTTACAAATAAACTCGGTATAAGTTAGTTATAAGTATTCCCACTTTATTCCGAAATAATAGTTTGGCAATGTCGCAATCTTTTGCATAAATACATGGAACAACGAAATATTGATTGAAATATGTCAATTTTGATTTTTCTTTGAAACTGACAATGACAACTGACACCATATATATCTTTATTTAATATCTTATATCAAAGAATATAGAGTATATTCTTTGCTTATATGTTGAGTTTGAGTATTTAAAAATTGCCATAAAACCTTACACCGACTTTAGAAAACCGATATTTTATTATAAATTCTCTATCAGTGTTTTGAAAAGGGATTTATTATTTCTTTAAAAGTTTTTCTTTTTCGTGTATTTTCCATCATGTTAATTAAATTATCAACTTCCTCGACTGCCGCAACACCTCTTAAAAACATTTTTTTTTATTAAATAGTACTAGTATTAAATAATACTCACAAAATAATACAAAAAATAATATATTCTTGTCACTGATGACTTTCACATTTATAAAATAGGTTATACCGTTATACCAGACTTAAACTAGGGTGCGGGTCGGTATAATCTTGGAATAAATTCTTATATCAAGTATAACCTATATCTAAGTTATTCCGTGTTTATTGGTAAAGAGTTTGCCTATACCTGATTTATTCTCAGTATAAGTTTTATACTTGGTTTATTAGTTACGCTGTATGTGTTAATATAATACAAGTTATATAATACAAGTTGACAATGTGTTTTCAGCAATACGGCGCGCTGTTGTCGGGTTCACTAGTACCAGGACAAAAATCGTCTATTTCAGTTTAGTATATTAGTAACAAACCTCCCTGTATATGTTTTTCATAAAATCCATAATACATGGAAAATGTATCTTAAATTTTAGAATAATACTAAAATCTCTCAGCTGTTATATAGTTTTTTTGCTTTATTTTTAGGTGTATTTGATTTTGGTAATGGGGGAACGGATTTCCAAGATTTTCTTCACTTGGAGGAATTTCTTAAAACCGCCCAAGAGGAAGATTTGTTTGCCTTGGTTCGAGCTGGACCATACATAAACAGCGAATTCGATTTTGGCGGTCTTCCTAGCTGGTTAACTAAAACGGTAAAATATATGAGAAGATCAGCCGACCAGTATTTTCTGAATCATGTCAGAAATTACTTTAACGTGTTATTACCAATTCTGGCGTTGCTTCAGTTCCAGAAAGGGGGTCCTATCATAGCAGTACAGGTAGAGAATGAATTTGGAAGCAAACATTTCAACGACACGACCTATTTGGTTGCCTTAAAAAATATGATGTTGGAACATGGAATTATAGAGCTCCTTTACACGGCGGATCCTCCTCGAAATGGGAAGTTCGGTGCTATACCGGGTGTTTTACAAACTGCGAACTTTAACGGAGATCCAAAGGAGATGTTTGATCTGCTTAACACTTTCCAACACGGCAAACCTAACATGGCGATGGAGTCGTACACTGGATGGTTCGATCATTGGACTGAGACCCACCGTCATAAAAGACCAAGTGAATATAGAACTCAGCTAGAAGGAATTTTAGATTATCCAGGCTCAGTGAACATGTACATGTTTATTGGTAAGTTTGTTATTTACTTCTTCCGTTTGTTCTTCTGTTAGTGTATCTTCGGCATCACAACTCGTAATAAGTCAAAGCCTTCTTCAGAAAAGTCCTCCATTCGTTCCTATATCTGGAGACTCTTCTCCATTCTCTAGTTGTATTTGTTCCGTATATGTTCCTAATTCGTTCAGAGAAATAAGATTTTTCTCGTGACACTGACTCCACCAAGAAAACAACAGTTGTTTTAAGTAGTATAGACGTCTATAAAATGAACTATATATGTTTTCTGCAGTCAATTTTTTTAGACTTAATTAGTTATTAAAAGATTAAAGTCAAACAACGGTAAATTTTTGCTTTTTTGGTCCATCAGCAAAAAATTAAGCATTTGAAACAAATTTGAGGATAAGAAACTTGTAAGTCATATAAAAACCTTCAAAATGGCGTTTTCAAAATGTTTCTATCCTTATTTGTTGCTTAGAAAATTGCAAAATAAGTCAGAAAATTCGTTTTTTAATAAATGTTAATAATTGTTTAAAAAATAAGCTTAGAACCTTAGTATTAAATGGAATGTTAGGTTAAGCGATAGGTCAAATAGTTTAAAAGTTATATGTGCTGTTGAAATCTCTTATATGGTTCATTTGATGTTGGCTAATAGATATACAATATTTGTCGAACCAATCTTCGTTTGTTCTGGCTTTGCTAGTTACTTGGATGTGATAAGAGAAACGATCGTGCGCGAGTAGCGGAGAAATCTTGCATTTTTTATTGCACATTTCATAGATTTCATAAATTCATATTGTCAATTGTCAAATTGTCATATTTCATATTCGTTTGTTTATTTACACCTTCTGTCACAGAAGAAAATGTGATTTAGTAAATGCTGTGTTATAAATTGTAAAAATACAACAAAAAATTACTACTACTACTACTACTACTACTACTACTACTACTACTACTAAAGCTTTTCCCTTTGACTCAGTGCTTGGTTGAAAAATTATTTGGTGATTTACTTTCTCAAATCCAGTTTTTATTATTGCATCCATATTAACAGTAATGCTGTAATTTAATAATATATTTATTTGTATTTACGCTACATCAACGTTTACCTTTTAATAACATACCGACATAACCTCAATCTTACTTTTTCTTCTTATTCTTTTTTGGGGCTTCATCCTTGACAGTTATCCGGTAACCTCGATCTAACATGAAAGCGTAGTAAATTTTGCTGATTTACGACACCAGGTGTCGCTCTTCCGAACTCGCACCGTCCCAATATGCATAATTTTTTATATTTATATTTCAGTTTTCTTTTATGCTTAGATTTTCATGGATTAGATCTCAGGGGCGTAGCAAAGGTTGCCGTGACAATATGTCTGATGGTTTCACTAAACCTTGAATTTAATTTTTAGGTAGTACCAGTTACGGTTTTACTAATGGAGCGACATTGTCCAAAGATAATGATAACTCTGGATACCAACCAGATACCACAAGTTATGACTACGATTCACCAATTACCGAACATGGCACATCAACATTAAAATACGACTTAATCAAGGAGGTAATAGCAGCACGCAATAAGGTCCAAACTCGTCTGCCAAATTTTCCCGATGTTAAGCCTCTCGTAGCCTATCCCGAGATAACACCAGTAGGACAATTACCGCTTTCTCAGGCAATAAATCAAGTACAAACCAAAGTTCAAAGTGCAGATATTTTACCCATGGAAAAACTTGATATAAATAATGGTAACGGACAAAGCTTTGGATATATTGTCTATAGGAAAACAAATGTCGATATTCCAGCTAACGCTGTACTCAAAATTTCTGGGTACGTAAGAGATACCGTCTTGGTACTTATTAATGGAAAGTTAGTTTCACCTACTCCGAAAAGTGCTGCTGATATAGATGGCTTTGGATTCTGGCGGAAACCTGATTCAACCCTTACTCTTACTAATACAGCGATTCAAGGCGCCACTCTCGAGTTGGTTGTCGAAAATTTTGGAAGAAGCACCTTAGCTGTTTATTCGTTCAAAGGCTTAACTGAGGATGTTTCGATTAATAATAACAAACTTACCAATTGGGAGATAATTCCTTTGGAATTTAAAAAGAACTACAACCTAGGTTTGTACAACTGGCAGTCAGTACAACAACGAGAAGATAATCCTGCGTTGTATAAATTTAACCTTCATATTGATGGCGAACCTAGTGACACCTATGTAGACATGCGTGAATGGAAGAAAGGAATAACGATAGTTAATGGATTCGTTCTTGGAAGGCATTTCTTCGTTGGCCCTCAACAGACTCTCTACTTGGCTGGACCGTTGTTAAGGTCTGGCGATAATGATATTGTAGTGTTTGAACACTATACTGCTCCGTCTTCCTTGAAATTTTCAGATGAACAAATATTCGGAGCACCCACTCAAAATTAGTTGTATTCTTGACTAAAAATATATCGTTCCAGATTTTTTTTATTTTATTTTTGGTTACCTTTTATACGACAGTGTTTGTTTTTTTTTATTTTTTAATACACAGGATAACTCCATTAACAGTTTAAACCACAATATACAATATCACAACCTCAACCCTGTTTAAACAAATTTCCTTATTAGCACTCCCAACCAAACGGGAAGGCAACGGGAAACCACCCCTTTATTTCACCCACGAAAGTTCATGATATGAGCAATAGCTGCGAGGCCTCGGATGATGAGCTTCACGATCCGGATGGAATCCGGCGCATCTTCTAGTCCGGGGAGGAATGTGTGAAATCAGCTACCGGGCATGTAGACGTGACTCATCAGGCTTTACATGCGAAATGTGCTACTGGTGAAAAACAAAAACTTAATAACCGCAAACCATACAACATAGCTACATGGAATGTCCGTGGTCTTTTACAACCGGGCAAACAAGCTATTCTGGAGAAGGAACTGGAACGAACCAACATCTCTGTGGCCGGGCTCTCTGAACTTCACTTCCGCAACGAGGGGCACTACATAACTAATTTGGGACATTTCATGTGCTTTTCCGGCAACACTAACAAAAGTATCAATGGTGTTGGCTTCTGGGTTTCAAAATCTCTTTCTCCTTATATACTGGGATATCAAGCTATCAGTGATTGTATAATTTCCTTAAAACTAAATGGATCTCCCTCTATTGTACATTTGATCCAGGTCTATGCGCCTACCTCAACTGCTGATGATGATACAGCTGAATCTTTTTTCAACGAGCTGGAATCATATCTGCAAAATATCCCAAATAAAGAAATCGCTATCATTATGGGCGATTTAAACTCAAAAATCGGTGTTACTATGGCTTACGAACATATACGAAATATTGTGGGTAGATATGGAATAGGTGAACGCAATTCAAGAGGAGACCGCCTTATCCAGTTCTGCGTTGACAATGACTTGACAATAATGAACTCTATGTATAGGCACCACCCCAGAAGATTGTACACTTGGATCTCACCTAATGGACGACACCGAAATCAGATCGATTACATAATGATTAAACATCGCTGGAAAACATCTATTAGCCAATGTAAAACACGACCTAGCGCTGACTGCGGCTCTGACCACCAACTTCTTGTTGCAACGCTAAAGCAAAAATTCAAGGCATGCGCTAGGATCCGAAACAAAAGGATATCAAAAATAAAAGATACACAACAATTTAAAATCCTGTTCTGAAGCTATTTTCTTGTGGCATTGTAAATTAATTACTATTTATAACTGGGAATAAGCCACAATTAAAGATAAAAATACGTTTATTGACGTTTCAATTTCCAATTCGGAAATCGTTCTCAAAATACAAACAGTAAATTAAACAAATTTTGTTTTTTGTTACATAGTGAAAAAATTCTTCTAATAATTTAATTTTATCTGACTCATTTATATTGACAATTCAGACATACATTATGCATTTTAAAGTAGACGACTTTAAAATGATATTGCCAATATTGTTGAGTTGCGCTCCTGGGACGACTTTACTTATAAGATAGTTCATTCGATTACATGAAATCAACTTTAACTTGAGAATATCCGTCAGAAAAAATCATAGCATGTAATTCGTCTTTAAAAGACAAACACATGACATGATGACAGTAAAATTCTCCTGTTAGTGATTCCATAGTAAATTATGAGGGAAAAACCAGGAAAAAAACCTCATAATACTATCCCGACATTGTAAGTATTTGTTCGTGAATTTAGTTTACCTTCAACAAACATCAAAATTCTGATTTTATATGTTACGTTATTTAAAAAAACATAAATGATGTATCCTCTATATGTTACTGACTTACTAATATTGGTATTTTCTTATTAATAACTTCCTCTTTCAATATTGGTAACCATATTCTACTACATTCTGCCGAGGAATTTGCGACACAATTGGCCTCATTTAGCATAATTAGAGCCGCTTCTTTGATTTTTCTTTTTTTACCATCCGTTTCTTTTAGGACTATATTTGAATTATTCCATTGAACCCTATGTTCATTATCCCATGCGTATTTACATATTTGAGATCTATCAAATTCTCTATTTTTAATATAAGATTGATGTTCACTTATTCTAACATTTAATGGCCTTGATGATTCACCTAAATAAAACTGACCGCATTCACAAGTTATTTTATAAATGCAATTCTTTGTCCTTTCTTGTTCATTGTTAGGTTTGGTTTTGGACAAAATAGATCTCAACGTGTTTGTTGTTTTGAATGTTGGTGAAATGTTGAATTTTTTCCTATCCTTTTAAGTTTTTCTGATAATCCTTTTATGTACGGTATTGTTATTTTCCTCATATTATTCCTTGTGTATGCTGTAGGATCTCGTTCTAAGTTGTTCTGTTCTATTCGATCGATTGTTGAAAATTCCTTATTTATAAACGATAAAGGATAATCATTTTTTAATAAAACAGATGTATGTATGTCTGAATTGTCAATATAAATGAGTCAGATAAAATTAAATTATTAGAAGAATTTTTTCACTATGTAACAAAAAACAAAATTTGTTTAATTTACTGTTTGTATTTTGAGAACGATTTCCGAATTGGAAATTGAAACGTCAATAAACGTATTTTTATCTTTAATTGTGGCTTATTCCCAGTTATAAATAGTAATTAATTTAAAATCCAATGTAATGAAAGATTCGAAAATATTTTACCAACTATCGTCACTCATGATTCCGAAAAGATTTGGTTATCTTTTAAAAATACCTTGATACAGACCTTGACTGACTGCGAGGCACAGTCTAATGCCGTCTCAACCGGACCAAAAAAAGTGTGGATGTCTGCAGATACTTTTGACCTCGTTGAAGAACGTAGAAAACTTAAAATTGCTGGAATCGAGAACCCTCTCAGGAATTCCCAGTACCGACAGCTATCTAGAGCTATTCAGGCTGCTTGTAGACGAGACAAAAACAAGCATATAGAGAAAATCTGCAGAGAAATTCAACTACACGCCGACACAAATAACACCAAAGAACTCTTTGATAAAGTCAGACAACTCACAAGGTTATTGATGTTTGGAGGGCGTATTGTAAGTCTTTATACGCCAATACGGACCAGATGCCAGCGGACGCCCCGTTTGTACCTGACTGCCAGACCTCCACTTTCCATTCTCCTTCAACAGAGACACACCACACTATTTTTGAGTCTGAACCTGACATACTTTTTTCCGAGGTGGAATTCGCTTTAAAAAGACTTAAGTTAAACAAAGCAGCAGGATATGATCTCATTACTGCGGACGTCTTGAAGCATCTTCCGGAATGTGGAGTGAAAATATTATATCGATTGTGCAATGAAATATGCCACACAGGCGTCTGGCCTGAGGATTGGAGAAAGACCATAATCATACCTCTTCATAAGAAAGGTTCAACAAATAATTGTAACAACTACAGGCTATTAGCTCTAATATCACACGCCAGTAAGGTGATCCTCTACATACTGCAACGGCGTCTAGAAAACTTCATAACTTGGCAAATAGCACCTGAGCAGGCTGGATTTGTAAAGGGCAGAGGTACTAGAGAACAAATCCTTAATGTACGAAACATCATAGAAAAAGCCAGAGAATACCAGATCCCGATATTTATATGTTTCGTCGATTATACAAAGGCCTTTGATAATGTTAGATGGGACAAACTATGGAACATATTGACGACAGTGGGTGTACCTAAACACTTGACTCACCTTATTAGCAAACTGTATCAAGATAACCTGGCATATATTCGAATGGACGGATATCTGTCTGACAAATGCACTTTGGAGAAGGGAGTACGCCAAGGATGCGTTTTATCTCCCTTATTATTTAACATCTATTCGGAGTTCATAATGCGCAGAGTTTTGGATGGTTGGGAGGGAGGAGTAAACCTAGGTGGTGTTAAGATATCTAACTTGCGTTTCGCAGACGACACTACACTTCTAGCCTCTACTCCAGAAGAAATTACTAGATTATTAAAAAAACTCGAGGTAGAAAGTGCTAAATTTGGACTCATGGTTAACTACAACAAAACCAAAATCATGGTTATTGATCGCCAACAACAGTTTCCTGAAACCCAAACTATTGCGGGATGCGAGGTAGTCTCATCTATGATATATCTTGGAGCTCTAGTTAACAACACAGGCAGTTGTGAATCCGAAATTAGAAGACGCATTCAACTAGCAAGAGCAGCAATGAGTGAACTAAACGGGGTCTGGCGTGATCGTCATATTACTATGACAAACAAAAAGAGACTCGTTTCAACTCTGGTCTTTTCCATATTTTACTATGCATGCGAGACATGGACAGTCAAAGAATCAGATCGACGACGTATAGACGCCTTTGAAATGTGGACATGGAGACGCCTGCTTCGAATTCCATGGACGGCTCGCCGTACAAATATCTCGGTTCTGGATGAAATTAAACCGGATCAACGTCTCTCCAGTACCGTTTACTCTAGAATTTTAAAGTTCTTTGGCCATATCCATCGAAGTGATCACAAAATGGAGCGGTTGGTGGTCCAAGGAAGGCCTCAGACTCAACGCCAACGCGGAAGATCTCCACAGCGATGGGCGGACATTACTAAAAAGCTTCTCAATAAACAGTATACTGAGGCAATACATATAACTGATGACCGCGACCAGTGGAGAAATATTATCAATCAAACTGTCCGAGCTGCTGAAGCCCAATTATGAACCACAACACATCTACTAAGATGTTAATGACTGTGATGATGATACAATATCACAATTAGGATTCAAAACTTGAAATTATGGAGTCAGTTAATTGTGCTGTTTATAGAAAAGGAATTATAACAAGCGATAATTATGAAATGCTAGTTAGAAATGAAATTGTACCTGCCCTAAAAAACAAGTTTGGAGCCAATTTTAATGAGATATGGTTTTAGCAAGACACCACTCCAACTCAATTTGGTGTAAATGATAAAAAGGTAGATTGGTAGATTCTGGTCAGTGGTGACAAAGCTTAAATCAGGGTTTATTTCTGAGCCCATCTGCCTGATTTGAAAGTGGCAATATATTTGTGGCTGCGTATTAGATATAATATGTTACGTGTCTTTGCCCATTTTACAATTTTAAGCCTGTTTGGACGATTTTTTTTGTACTTCTAGTCAGTATATTGGTTGTTGAAAACGACTGTAATTAAAGTAGACCAGCTAATATGTGGTGGCTGATTTTCTGGGCAGGGAATGTTTGAGTTTTCATCTGAATATTGATAATTGTCAGATTACCCGTTTTGATGTGAGTTTTATGAATGTTTTGACCATGAGAAGCAGAGACAAGATCTGCGTTATGGATATTTGTCCTCACATATATGGCGGTGATCTAGCTTGGGTGGTATGTTGCACCAATAATTCTGTACCCCGCAATTCTTTCTTTAATTATGTTTTTTTTTTCGCATACATGTATGACAAAGTATTCAGGAGGTTAATGACAGTTCAGTAATTGCCTAGGTTTTTAATTCTTTAGTCGTTTTGCAAAATTTTCCAGGCGAGTTAGATTTACATCGTAAAGTCAAAGTAATTTTTCCTTCACTTTTTGACATCTTTTTTGTGAAATAGTATTTTATTATTTTCAGATGTATCCAAGATGAAAGTAATAAAATACTAATTTACGAAAAGGATGTCAAAGAAGATGGAAAAAGCACTTTAACAGTTTATTAAATGAAGAATTTTAAAGAAAACCAATTAAAGAGATACTTATATCAATAGTCACCAAAATATCAAACAAGCAAGTTGTTCTAGCACTTTAAAAAACAAAGAAAGGTAAAGCACTTGGAGCAGATGATATTCCTGGGAAAGTGTGGACAGCTTTAAGAGAGACAGGAAATAGGTGGCTAACTGGTTTACTTGATATAATGATGGAAGTAAGACAAATGCAACAACAAATGCAATATACAGCTGGTACATCACACGGCCAAGTATTAGCCTGTACAACTAAAGCAACAAAAATCTTAATACTCTGAACAAGATGGAGAAACAACTCTGGACAAACCGTCTCAGAAGATAGAAAGAATCCACGAATTATGGAATGGGACGCTCCAGTATCAACAGCAGTCCGAAAAAAATTAAAAATCTCAAAAGATTTCAGATTACTACACATAAAATAGACTAGCAGGTGCTGCGGGGTGACAATTTTTATTGGACAAATTCGAATGTAATTATAATTTTGAATTTTTTCTAATTCCCTGTGTCCGATTCTTCTCAATCGACGAAGATAAAATAAAATGTTGAAGTCGTGGAGTAAAATATATTTTTATTGGCAGCTACCGAAATATTACCCTACAGTTGTTGTTGAGGTAAAAATTTATAAAAGATTTCGTCCCAAAATAGTCCCGAAGCTATATTTACCTATAATCTCACTATAATGCTACGATTCATCAAATGAGTATATTGCCCTCTGCATAGAACAAAAATCTTTGACTTTTGAAAGCTGTCAAATATAATTTGAACCGAGGAAATGATTGCAGGTTTCCTTAATACATATTAGACAATGTATAATTTTGACAAAGACAAAGCTGAACAAAGTGTAATTAAGCAACTGATCGATATGTTTCACAATTATACACGGTGAAACTATATAAATTCAGGAAATTAAGATTAATGTGAGGTTACAAATTAATGGACAATCATTAATTTGTAATCAAATCAGACTTGATGGGTCCATTGTTGAACATAGGCCTACTCTAGATATTTCTGTTTTTCTATTTCCTTTCCGATCCTACATTCTGTATCTTTCGTATTGGCTATATAAGCTCTGGAATATAGGAAGTAAAGATATATGTCTTTTTACAGGAATCCATTTTTCTAAACAATCGTACGTTAGTGTTTACAAACCACTCAACACAATAAAGTCACTTACCTATTGTATTAACACAATGTAGCGTTAAACTAAACCTAGAAGGAAAAATAAATTTCTTTGTTCCACTTCGCAATGATGACAGTTAGAAGAAGATTTTGATACGACGATTATTAAAAGTTTAATTATTAATTATAATACATTATTCCTAGTTTCTTTGATGAAATATTTAGCACAGTAATAATAATTTAAAAATTAATAAATGGCAATTAAGGAAAACCACAAATCAACTTTAGGATTATGAATTTCTCATAATGCGGGTGGTCTAAAATTCCTAAAAGTACAATGATGCTGCACAAACCCAAAGACAATTTCTTTTTCTTCGGTATTAATTTTACAATTTCCACAGTAGTTAAAACTAAATTATTGATAGCACCGAGAGACTCGGTCGCGCAGTATATCATTTTTAAAGGGTGAATATAATAAAATATAATAAATTTAATTTACTAATGTTAACGCTGCCCATTCTGGCTGTTTTCTGGTTATTACGGATATTATATAAAAAGTACCTAATTTATAATGAGAAGTAAGAAAAATTTAACAGGAAATTTAAAATAAATTAAAATCAGTTGGAATTTGAAATGATAATACCTGATGAGACGACTTTCCAGCAGAGAAATGGTAATAGCTGTCATATGTAAAATCAAGAAAAAATTTAAAGTTTCAAAATATTTTAGACTACTACGCATAAAATAGACGAGAATGCTGCAGAGTGGCAATCCGTATAAATCAACATGATCATCAAGAATACTGGCTGTACCTTTCGTACTGGCTGTTCGATGATCTCTGGAATAACTTGACTTTGATATAACACTTCATCGAAACATTACACTATATTTATTATGCTTGGCATATCTGAAACTTTATTTCCATTTTTGTATTTAAGTTAGAAGATTACCTTTTTACCATTTTCAATTTTTCTCCTCCTTAATAAAGCAGGAAGTAAGGTTTAGATATCTGGAAATAGATATAACTAGTTACGGAGATGTTGAAGAAGTACGACAACAAAGCTTAAAAGCAAGTAAAGTGACGGAATCTCTTACCGACACAATCTGGAAGAACAAACACCTAAGACAAGACACAAAAACAAGAATCTATAAAGCAGCAATTAGACCTATATTAACATACACGGCGGAGACAAGACCTGACACATCTAAAACGAGACGACTGCTAGAAACGCCAGAGATAAAAATACTCCGACGAAGCGAAAACATAAGAAGAACATGCAATATAGAAGACATAAATGGATGTAGAATGGCAGAGAATAGAATAGTACGAATAGCACGAGATAAGTCACCAAATGGACGAAGAAGTATTGGCAGACCAAGAAAAAGATGGTGCGACAATTTAAACAATTTAGGAGGCTAATATTAAAGAAGAAACAGGCTTTAAAGCCTACATACTAGATGGAAGAAGAAAAAGAAGAAGAAGAAGAAGAAGAAGAAGAAATTTTCTCCTCAGTGCTTTCATGCTTTTCTTTTCTTCTATAGTTCTTATAATTTTGTCCTTGTATTTTCCATTGTCTCGTCTAATAGCTTTAGACATTTTAATCATTTGAAATTTGAAAATATCTCTTCTGAACAGCATTGTGAGATTACAGATATTTTATTAAATAAATTTAATGTGCAGCTCATTAGTGTCTATCATGCTCTAGATAGCGATTTAGACAAATTCTTCACTGTTATGGCTAAGCTCTTTAAAAAATTAATGTTCATAAACCTGTTATAAGTACGGGCGACTTTAATGTCCATTTTAATGAAACAAACATTAGAGCTTTAAAACTGTGTAATTTTTTTTGATTTTACATTATTACAAAAAAAATTTAAATTTAATACTCGAGGTAATAGATGTCTTGATAATGTTTTCGCAAATATTGATGGTACCACAAAACTTGTGGATCTCACTCACGTATCTGATCACAGAGATACTTCCTTTCAGATAGCTTACTCATCCACAAATTGTACAACCAGAGTTTGTTATAGACCTATCAGAGATGAAGGACTCGTCAATTTGAACCAGATTTTCCTAAATTGCAAACTAATATTTGGATATTAATTTAAAATCTAAAATGCTAATTGATGTGTTATTAAATTCCATAAATATCTCTTTTCCAGAAAAATCGAAATTACTGAATAAAAATAATCCAGGTAAAAAAGTAAACTGGTTCAATGTCACTTTGAAAAAATTCGTGAAAGACTTCAGTTTAGTATAGCAATAAATTGAAACGATCCCATTGCTGCACCTAGAAGTACCATTATCAAACTTAGAAAAGAGTACAGGGAAGCCATCAGGCTTGCAAAAATTAATGCAAATGATGGGTTTATAAAAAATTTTGGCATGTGGAAACTTATTAATGGTAAGAAACATAAAAATGTTTTTACTGATAATTCTAAACTCAAGGGAGATAGTTTTAATGGTCACTTTTCCTCAACTGCTGAGAGAATAATAAATGAACTTGAGGTTCCGCGGCTAACTCTTGATGACTATTTAAAGTGTATACCACAGGAAAATATGCTGTGTTTTAGTTTTCAGCCAGAGAACTTTAGTGAAGTTGACTATTTCAGCTATTTCAGAAATAAAAAATAGTAACAGCAAAGATCCTGATTGATTTAACACAAAAATTATTAAAACAATTAAAAATATAATTGTTCAACTTCTAACAACTTTAACAAACCAATCAATATATTGTATTACATACTTATCCTCATGTTTTCAAAACTGCAAAGGTAGTACCTCTATTTAAGAATAAAGACTCTATTTTTGATTACAACAATTATTGACCCATTTCTTTGTTAATCATCTTATCAAAAGTGTATGAACTAATTTTGAAAAATCAAATAAATCTACATTTTGAATTTAATAAACTGTTTGCCATAAACCAGTACTGATTCCGAAAAAATAAAACAACAATTTTAGTTATTGATCATTTCACTAGCAATATTTTGGAAGGGTTTGAAAAATATCTTGATACTCTTGCACCGTTTAGATCTTACTAAGGCTTTCGATTGTGTCACACATAGTATTCTGCTTAGAAAACTTCCATATTATAATTTTAGTAGTGATGTTATTCAACTAATTGATTCATATCTATCAAATCGTGATCAATATGTTCACTTCAACCAGCGTGATTCTGAAAAACAATATCTGTTGTTCGTTGTCCCTCAAGGCTCGGTTTTGGGTCCAGTATTATTTCTTATCTATATTAATGATCTAGTGTACTCTCAAAATGAAACAGTTAACACCATTTTATCTGCTGATGACACTACCTTCTATGTAAGCTGTCACTCTTATGAATTCGACACTCTTGATTACCACACATCTAAAAAAAACTTATTCAATTGGTTTTTTTAACTAGTCGTCTCTCTTTGAATAGCTGTAAATCACAAAGTATTAATTTTACTTTAAGAAATAACACTTGTATTGAAAACGTTGCTCTACCACAATGTGTAACCAAAGCGAAGTTTCTGGGAATATATTTGGATGCAGGATTAACCTAGGAACAATATATAGCTAATCTATCGACAAAGCTTTCCCGACAATTTTACCTCTTCAGGAACCTTGCACAAGTAACTTCCGGGGAAAGTATTTTAACAGCTTATCATAGTAATTTCCATTCTCATCTGATATACCCTATTCTCTCCTGGGGCCAATCTTGTCATATTGATAAAGTGTTTGCACAACAAAGAAAGTGTGTTCGTATTATATCTAGGCTCAGTTATAGAGCAGACTGTAGAAACTCCTTTCGAGCTTTTAAAATTTTAACTTTACCTTGTGTATACATTCAGCAGTGTCTGTTGCACATTAAACAAAATCTTAGCCAATACAATGCGCATATAGATTTTCACAATTATCCCACCAGATTTAACAATAATCTTATACCAGAATTCGGTCAACTTGAGAGATCCAGAAATGATTCAAGGTATTTAGCCATAAAATTCTACAACTTAGTGCCAGCTAGAATTAAAGCTTTTTATTTTCATTAGTTTAAGGCAAAAATTAAGAGTTACATTATAGTGAATGCCTTTTTACATGTGAGGAGTATTTTACTTCCAATTTTAATTTGTTATAATTGTTAGCAGTATAAGTTAAAACACTGTATCTATGTTTTATGTGGATATTAACTATATTGACATATATTTTTTTATCTTTGACTTGTAAAAAATACTTTTGTATTAATTTATTACCAATAAAGCATCTATCTATCTATCTATCTTTAGATATTTCTTTATTTATTTCTTGTGGGTTAACATTTCCTTGACTTTTCAGTGCTCTGCGATCTTCCTTTTGCTTCTTTTCTTTACTAATTTTGAAGGGAAGCTTCTATACTGCATTTTATTACTTTCTTCGCTTTAGTAAAATGCTGAGCCGATCGTCATGGAGCTAGCTCCACAAGATGATGTCGTCATGCTACGATCATGACAAAAAGCATCGCAAAATAGCGGTTTTTCATATCGATTAACTTAAATAATTCGATTCTAGTATCAAATATTTATTATTCTAAACAGGTTTAATTTAAAAACTGGCGGGTGTTGGGGAAAAGAGATATAAGTCGAAAAATGTAAAAAATGAGTTAAATATAGATACCACTTTAAAATGCATGTATCTTTGATAGGGTGAAGTGATATAAGTCAATTTAATGCGGCAAGCAGGTGTTATTTGTTTGCGTTACATGATATAAGTATTTTTAATATCATTTAATATAGTGAAAAATGTTATAAGTATTCTAGTACTATTTGTTATGCCTCCATCTGCCAGACAGGAAAAAAAATTATAGAGAAAACTGAAATAAGTCTAGTTATAATAGTCTTCCCTATATAATTTTATGATTATTATTTGTGAATAGTGATACAAGTTCAAATATATCAAAAGTTGTTGGTAAAATATGATTGTGAATAAAGGTATATGTAAAAATATATCACTATTCTCATTAAAAAATATAGGGAAAAACATTATATGTTGACATATCACAAATGTTTTAACTCCAAAATTGAAAACTGATGATGTATGTTGAGATATACTAGTAGTTACGGCAATAGAAATTCAAACTGTGAAGTTTTAGGTCGACTTACCTCGCTTTTCCCTATTAACCGCTTTGTACCCGCTCAATCGACTTGTCTGTCATTTGTGGTTTAGTACTGCACGTGTCTTACTGTTGGTTTTATCCAGTTTTGTTTTGACCTTTTAAATAAGCGTGTAGTGATAGTATTGCCGCTTAAAATGTAAAGACAGGATAACTGAAGAAAAACGACAGGAAATTTTCAAAGAATATTGGTCTTTAGCGAGCTTTAACAAACGCGTTTCTTTTATGGCTAGGCTTATAACAACAGACGAAAAGAAAACCACAAAACGTAAATTAGAAAACAAAGACATTAAAATAGGCTTCTGTCACACAAATATTTTTTTCCACTAAATGGTCAACTAGTTAACGTTTGTCAAAGTTGTTTCCTAAAAACTTTTAACGAAACAAAACGGTTTCTAACCGATATGACAAAAAGCAAGATTTCTTCAGCTTCTGCAATGCCACATGATGATTTGCGAGGTCTCGCCTCACCATCTAACAAAACTCCCGAACAAGATATTCAATTAGTAAGAGTTCACATTGGATCAATCCCAACGTATGAGAGTCACTATTGTCGTCGTAACTCATCAAAGATATATCTTCCTCATTACTATACCTTAACAAGAATGTATGAAGAATACAAAAAATGGCTACCTCACGAGAAAACCCCAGTATCGAAATTCAAATATCAAGAAGTATTCCATTCCATGGAAATAAAAATCAAACAGCACAAAAAATGCAAGAAATTCAAAATCTTCTTGATAATCACCAACAAGAAGCATCAAACGCTTATGAGGCTAAGCGTATAGATAAAAATGCTGCGTTAGAAAATGAATCAAAAATCATTTATACGTTTGATTTGCAACAGTGTCTCCCCACACCTGATCTTCAGACTTCAATAGCATTCTATAAAAGGCAGTTGTGGACCTTTAATTTAACATTACATAGATTTAATGATAATCAAGCAATGTGTTTTATGTGGCATGAGGGCGTAGCTGGACGGGGTGGAAATCAGATTGCATCATGCTTATACAAGCAAATTTCACATATTTCACCTCAAATAAAAGAGATCACCTTATATTCTGATACGTGTGCAGGACAAAACAAGAACTCTTTTCTACCTGCAATGTTCATGATGGTTTTAAAAGAGAATCCCAATCTATCATACATTAACCACAAATTTCTTGTTCCTGGTTACACCCACATGGAGTGTAATTCAGATCACGCAATTATAGAGAAAAAAAAGAAAAGATATCCATGTTCGATAGAGACACCCAAGAGACTGGATGAACTTGGTAAGATTATGTGGAAAGAAGCGAACTTTTTTAGTTACTGAAATGTGTAGATCGGATTTTCTTGAGTTTTCTTCTTTGTATAAGAATGTCCTTCAACAAAGAAAAATTAACAACTTAGGAGAAAAAGTCATCTGGAAACAAATGAAATGGTTGAGATTTTCACAGATCCAATAAACATCGATAAAAAAAAGAGCTTGATAGAGCTATTGCCTTATATTTCTGAAACATTTCATGATTTTTATAGAAATTTAACTACGAAGGAGGATATACCAAATACGTTACCCGAGGATGAAAATAGTAGTGACGAGGAGAGTGTACACACAGAAATTGAAATTTTTAAAAATTAAATAAAATTTTACGGTTTATTTGACTATAAATGTACCCCCTTAACTAAACATAAAACTTTTCAGTTTCACATTTTTTTATTTATAATTAATGATTAGATTTGTTACTATATCTTCCGGAAGGGCTTTTTTCTTTAATAAATAATTGTGAAAAGTGATATAAGTCATATTTTTCTTAAAAAATTGTACAACTAGGTCCTTTTTACTAGTAGATCTATTTTAGTCCAACAAATTCAAAGCCATTTCCAAAAATTGTTTAACGAAAATATCTTATTTGTATCCGTAACAACAATATTAAATTTGAAAAAACTATAATTGCGTTTTTCTCGAAACTTAAAATTTAGACTTATACCACTTTTCTCCAACACCCGCCAACTGTATGAAAAATAACTAACAAAATACAGATATTAAATGAGAAGTAAAAAATTAAAAGAATATTTGTCGATAAAATATTCGATTTGAAACGATTGAATACAACAATATTGAATCATTTATTTAAATTTTTATAATAATTCTCGTTTTAAAATAATTTCTTGTAAATACAATTATTATTTTTAAAGAAATTTATTTATTTGGTATCCTTTTTCAGTTCTTACTTTTTTATTAATTCATCCATAATAATGTTGAACAATAGAGGACTCAGGAAATCTTCCTGTCTTATCCCATTATCAGCTTCAATAGGGTCAGTGAGTTCTTGTTCTACTTTTACTTTTATTGTGTTGTTTTGGTAGATATTTTCGATCGTTTTGATTTTCCTGGAGGTACCTCTTTTGCACACAGTAAGTATATAGTGTCTTTTAATTTGACCCGGTCAAATACCTTCTTAAGGTCCACGAAACATAGATATGCCGGTTTGTTGTATTCTAATTATTTCTCTTGCATTTGCATCATTATTAATAAAATATAGCGTCGGTGCATCTTCCCGACCTAAAACCTTGTTGTTTTTCTGCTAGTGTTATAATTTCATTCAATTTATTTATTAGTATAGTTGTTAATTTTAGTGTTGCGGCTTTCAGTTCTGCTAAACTATTACCTTTTGTTACCACCAGATTTTTACTTTTTTTTCCTAAAATGTTGATCATCGATTCAAACTTTATAATGCAATAATGCACCCTGTCGTCTCCGTCAGTGTTTAGATACGATTTGTTGATGAGTAGATTGTAGACGATTCTCCGTCTACTGGATAATATTTGAATGATTAATAAAAAAACTTTACGCTCAATTTTTCGAATTAAAGTCGTCATATTTTTAGACAGGATGATATGAAGTGGGTATGAACACTTTTGGGATGTGGGCAGAATAATATTAACGCTAATTTTTAAATTTGTTGACTTAGTGCTCATATTAACGGTAGTTATCTACGAGTAGTTTAAAACGTCGGTTTTTTTATTGTATCTTGTAGTATAAGTTTCAGTTGTTCAAATGAAAACAATGATCTGACAGATTGACGGAGATATTACTTCATAATAGTCTGTATTACCTTTGGAACTTTGTTAATCCATATCGGATATAAGTTTTTTTGCTTTGTTCCTCGCATTAAAGTTTTTTTAAACGTGTCTCTTCTTTGAACTCTTTTCTAACTTTTACAAAACTGACTTTTTTTTGATAACTCAAACTTAACGTTTTGTACTTTTTTGTTTCTGTTTCGTGCTTTTTTTCCTCCAGTTTTTTTTTTTAGGGTTGTTATATCATTTTCTATTTGTTCTAAGTATCCCAGCTGTGTTCTTCCTCTTGTTCTTTTTCCTACTGGCATCTGTTTGAATATTTTGTTTGGTATTTCGCCTTCTTCCATTCTTTCTACATGTCCTATCCAACGAAGCCGTCCTATTTTAATGAATGTTATAATATTCGGATCCTAATATATTTTGTATAGTTCAAAGTTCTATATTTTTCTCAAAATTCCATTTTCTTTTGTGCCCTTATATATGTTTCGCAAGATTTTTCTTTCGAAGGTGGCTAACAACGTTTCCTCTCTTTTAGTGAGTGTCCAGGTTTCTGAGCTGCATGTGAGTATTGGTCTTATTCAGGATTTGTATATCTGGCATTTTGCCATTTAAGTATATAAAGTTTTTACCCCCTCAATGTTGTATTCTCATATTGTTATATTTTGTGGCTGCCTTATTTCTGCGTTTTGACTTACTTGATATATTTTGTTTTGGTCTGATTGATTTTAAGACCATTATTTTGTGCACCTCGTTCTATTTGGTTGTATGCCTTTATCATTTCTCTTCTTGATCTTGCGATTATGTTAACATCTGCAAATGCTATTATTTGCACGCTTTTATTAATGATTGTTCCTCGAGTATTGACTGTTATGTCCCTCAGTATTTTCTCGAGTACGATGTTGAACAAGATGATAGAGCGCCTCCCTGGCGTAGTCCATTTTTCACATCTATTGTTTCCGTTAATTCATTTTGTATCCGGATTTTACTTTCTACTTTTAGATATTCTTTTATCAGTTCTATTAGTTGTGTTGGTATATTAAATTCTTTCATTGCTTTTATTAGGAATTCTCGGTTTATATCGTCATATCATCATCATCATCATCATCCAGCCGAATTTTCACATCCATTGTTGGATATAGGCCTCCTCCAAACGTCTCCAGTTCTCTCTATCTCTAGCTGCTGCAATCCAGTTTGTTTCTATTCTCCTTAGGTCGTCAGTCCATCGGGTGGGTGGTCTGCCTCGACTTTGCTTGTAGGCTCTTGGTCTCCACTCCAATAATCTCTTCGTCTATCTTCCATCTTCCATTCTAGCAACATGTCCAGCCCACCTTCACTTTTGTTTATTGATTCGCAGTATAATATCGTTTACGCCAGTTCGTCGGCGTATCTCCTCATTTCTTACGCGATCTTTCAAGGTCAGGCCCAGCATTGATCTCTACATTCGCCTTTGTGTTACCCTCAGTTTTTCGGCAGTAGCTTTTGTTAAAGTTAAGGTCTCTGCTCCGTAGGTCAAGACTGGTAAGATGCATTAGTTAAATGCCTTCTTTTTCAGGTGAATTGGGATATTTGTTTTAAAAATGTCTCTCATCCGTCCATATGCCGCCCATCCCAACATGATTCGTCTATTTAGCTCGCAGGTTTGGTTGTCTCTGGTTATTCTAATTTCATGACCTAAGTATGTGTATTTATCGACTAATTCTACCTTGTTGTTATTGATCTGTATCTCTTCGCCGAGAACCATATTGGTCATCATTTTGGTTTTCTCGAAATTTATCTCCAGCCCAGTTTCTTGTAGTATGTCATTCAGTTCTTGGAGCATGTCTTTGATCTCTCCCAGATTATCTGACAGAAGCACGATATCGTCCGCAAAACGTAGATGGTTTAATCTTTCTCCATCGATGGATATTCCTTTCTGTTGCCATGTTAGTTTTTTAAATGCATACTCAAGAACGGTAATGAACAGCTTTGGTGACATGGTATCACCTTGCCTGACTCCCCTTTTTATCTTTATTTTATTAGTTGCAGAATATAGACTTATGGTTGTTGTGGCATTTTCATATATATTTTTAATTATATTACAATATCTGTGGTCGATCCTGCAATCTTGTAGTGCTCTTAAGATGGACGGTAGTTCCACTGTATCAAACACCTTTTTAAAGTCTACAAATATCAATGCCAAGGGACGGTTATATTCGTTAGTTTTTTCTATTAGGGTTTTTAGGCACTGCAGGTGATCGTTTGTGCCGTAATTAGTGCGGAAACCAGCTTGTTCCCGAGGTTGGTAAAAATCCAGCTTTGTCTCTAATCTATTCGTTATTATTCGGGTGTATAATTTATAAAGATAATTAAGGAGACTGATTGGTCTGTATCTTTCCAGGTCTGCTATATCTCCCTTCTTGTGTAAGAGTACAGTTATTGAATTATTCCACTTTGTTGGGATATTTTGATTCCATAGGCATAGATTAAAGAGCTTTTGAATTTTGGCTATCAGTACTGAGCCTCCTATCTTTATCGCTTCCGTGACGACACCGTCCTCCCCCGGAGCTTTGTTATTCTTCATCTTTTTTAGGGCCTTGTAAATTTTGTTCAAGGAGATTTCTGGAATATCTTCAGAACCCTGATTTTGAACCTTCCTCTGTTGATATTCGACTATATCTATAGTCGATTGGTTGCTATATAATGTCTCATAGAATGTTTCCATAATTTGTAACAAATGTTCTCTGTTTGATGTGATGTTGCTATTTCTATCCTTGAGTTTGACTATTTGTTTATTTCCATTTGTCAGTTTGCTTCTCATTATTTTCATACTCTTATTTTCCTCAATGGTTTTGATGATTTTCTCATCTTTGTATTTTCTTAAAACTTTTCTGATTTCTCTTGATACTTCCTTGTTCATTCTATTTATATCGTCGTTACTAGAGTTTCCGTCGCTTCTCAGTATTCTTCTTTGTTCCATTGTTTTCTGTGTTTCCAGACTAATTTTTTCTTCCTTCACGCTTTTTGGGCAGCATTTCTTTTGAGCTTCTGTTATTGCTTCTACTATTATGCCATTTAGAATGTTAATATCATTTGTTGATGATTTTTCTTGAAGGAATTCACCGATATGATCTTCAAAATTTTATTCGTTGTTTGGATGTATCCATCTGTTTATTTGCTTCTTTTTTATCATATTGTGTCGTTCATAGTTGGTATTTAACACAATGGTGGCTCTCCTCACCATACGATGGTCGCTTGATTTCGCAAATTTATTTAGCACTGTCACATCTGTAAATATGTATCTTGTATATATCGTCATATGCGCTTTCAAAATCTATGAAGAGATGATGTTTGTCGATGTTATATTCACTTGTTTTTTCGAGGATCTGTCGCAGAACAAATATCTGGTCTATTGTTGATTTCTGTCTACAGAAGCCACTTTGGCATTTGCCAACGATTTTTTCAGCGTGTGGTCTAAGTCTTTCATAAATGACGTTGGACATTATTTTGTATGCTGCATTCCGCAGCGTGATTCCACGGTAGTTTCCACATTCTATCTGGTTTCCTTTTTCGTGTTATGGTACAATAATACCGCTATTCCACTCAGCTGGTAGCTGTTTATTCGACCATATCTTTGTTATCAATTCATGTATTGTTTTTTGTAGTGAGTCTCTCCCCGATCTCCTTCAAGCTTTTCCGTAAAATGTTCTGTCCATCTACTTAGTATCTCTTGCTGTTCTGTCAATATATTACCTTCCTTATCTCTACACATCGTTGTTCTCGGTTTGAAGTCTTTTCTGCTTCTGTTCAGTTTCTGATAAAATTTTCTTGTCTCTGTTGATTTACTTAGTTCTTGTAGTTCTTGAAGTTCTTTGTTCATATATTCTCTCTTTTTTCTTCGGTGAGTTTTCTTTTCTTTTTTGCGTAGTTCGGGTTCTGTGCCTCTGTTGCATCAGTAAATATGCTCTATTTTTTCTGTCTGTTATAATCTGACATTCTTCGTCAAACCAGTCATTCGTTCTTGTTTTTCTTTCTCTACCTTTAATGCATAATACTTCTTTAGCTGTCTCTGCATTCTTCCCACTCCTTATTTAGGTTTTCATGTGCTAGTCTACTTTCTAGTTTATTGTTATCTTTTCTTTATACTCTTTACTTTTGTTTGTTTCTTTGAGTCCTTCTACCTTGTATCGTTCATCTTTAGAGCCTCTTTTCTTTTTGATGTTTAAAATTCTAGCACTTACCCTACTTTCGACCAGGTAGTAATCAGAATCCGCATTTGCCCTTCTTCTGGTGCGGAGGTTTATTATATTCGATTGGTGTCTCGAGTCTACAATGACATGATTTATCATATTTACTGTAAGCCCATCTGGGGATTTCCAGCTACCTTTGTATATCTTTGTGAGCGAAATGTGTTTACACGAAACGTCTTCAATAAAAGGATGAAGTAGCTGATATCATTTCGTAGGTTATCTTTGTTGTGATGAAATTTTTAGAGAATAAGTCATGTTATGAAGAGCTCGTTGTTTTTACCGATAACTGTCCAGGTCAGAAGAAGAACTGGCAATTAATGGCTTTTTCTGTTGCAATTAGTTAAGAAAAAGAAATTTGAACAAATAACACATCATTTTCTGATTAGTGGTCATTCTATTATGCCATCAGACAGGGATTTTGCTCAAATTGAGAAACGCCAGAGAAACCGTGCACCAGTTATTTATTCGCCAGAAGGTTGGGCAGATATTATTATGAGAGCAAATAAAAAGAATCCTTTTGTTGTTACGCATATCACACGGAATGATTTTTACAGTTTTGAACCTCTTCTAAATAATGTTAATAAAAACGCACGTTTTCCTGAATGCAGAGCTTAGATTTTGCTGGAACATGCAGTTTTCGATTTAAATCACAAAATGTTGGCTCATTTTTTGTCAAACATAGCGTCAATGGAGAATATAAAAAGTTAATGTCATAAAAAAAGACAGACCTGTAACAATAGAATTATTGTCAAACATTAAAAAAATAGAAAGAGTCTCTGAAAATTGCAAAAAAATAAATAAAAAATATAAAAAGATAATGAAGAATTTTCCAATATAGTGTTACAATTTTTTAAATCGAAGAACATGTTAAGCCACATTTTATTTTAATAAACTTCATTTTTTTATAATCATGTGTTATTTTCTGTAAAATAATAAATGCTTATGCATTTTAATGACTAACACAATCAAATAACAAGAGTTATGGTTTTCTAAAGTTAACTTTATATTTTTAAGATTTTTTTCTAAGTGTTCTTATCAGTTCTCATTAATTTTATCTTTTAGCATTGTTTAAAATATGCAAATTTGGATATTAGCAATAAGAGGTGCCATTTTCTTGATTTGCCAAGTCATACTTCCAATTAAGAATAATTTAACACAAACAAAGAAAAGAGGTCAAGTTTAAAAATTTCCTGTAAGTCTAGGCTAGGCACACCTTCATCACACATTTTCGTATCTATAAAATATAATTATTTAACACTAGTTAATTACTTTTTAAACCGGCTTCCGGTGATTCAAATAACTTTTTGTCGTTGCATTGTGAAAAAATACCATCTTCACGTAAATTACTTTCTGAGAGTCGACCATCGAAGTTTTCGTCCTAACAATGGCACTCGACAAGCACAGGGTCGCATTCTTGTTGACTTTCTTCTTTCATTTGGATAATTTATTATAATATAGGAGAAATTACAACAACATTACTCAAGAATACATGTGTCCGTCCATAAAAATGGCCAAAAAAATAAGGCTCAGCGTAATTTAATCCCGTGACATCCCTCCTCCCCTATCACTTAAAGCGTCAATTTTTTGATTTTATTTTTTTTAGGTAGGATGCAACCAATTAAAAATTTTCAAAAAATTGACACGTAAAGTTGATGCTTTTACAACCGTAGGTGAGTGTACACAACAACACAAGTGTAAATATATTTTTTTTTTCGAAAAAAGCTTTGTTGCAGGTGGCTGCAGGTCCAATTTGTTTTATTTTGTCTATTTGATTTGAAACTGTAGCTACTTCTGATTTTTCCGTGTGGTGGGCCTTCTACAAAAATCCGAAAAATTGTTTTTATCTTGACGATAAATGACGGCGTTTATCTTAACATGGGTACCTTTTTCTTGATAGGATCCATCCACAACTTTTACCCGAACTTTTATTCTACCAATATCTCAAGAGAAGGCGACGTACATTTGTTAATTTACAAAAACCAACAAATCTCAACGCTCGAAAATGTCTGATGTTGAGCTTGTTCCATTTGTTTTGAGTCTTATTAATTGTTTTTCTTAAAGGCAGTTGCGACACTGAAGCCGACGAAGTTTCAATGAGAGCTCCGTTTCTAATGGACACAAATTATTACTAGAGATATACACGACGACATCGTAAGTAACCTTCCTAGTTCTTTCACAACCAGTTCCTAGTCAACATCAAATCAAAGAATCATGCGAGTTCCCAAAACGTTACATAGTCTTTTTTCGCGTTTAAATTTCTCAGCAGCATAATAATCGTTCCGACTCTGAACTAAAGGCGATGTGATGACATTTCAGATGAAGTGAGACTGTTTAAACACTGTGTAGTATTTGTTCTCCTATCTAAGTAAGTTAAACCATTTTATTATTTTTTGGTGTTTTAAAAGTTCTTTGGTGCCTGCGATGGTTATTTAAGAAATTACTTTCTTAAACTATTTACTAAATAATAATATAAACGTACTTAACTGAAACGTATATTTTCGAAATCATCGAAGCATGCATTGTATTAATATACGTACGTAATATGTACGGCATATAAGAGGAGCATATATCTCTGAAAGATCTTCTTGGTCTGCCTCTTTTGCGTTTTCCTATAGGGCTCCACTCTGTTATTTTTGCTATCCATCGGTTTGTCTCTGTTCGTCTGACCTATCCGTACCACGTTAATCTTTTTTCTTCAATGTAATTTAAGGTGTCTTTCTTTATCTCCATTTGTCTTTTGATTTCGTGGTTAGTTATTTTGTCCATTCTGGAAACTCTGCAGCTTCTTCTCCAGTAGTCCATTTCTGTGGCGTTTATTTTGTTTCTGCTGATTTTGTTTAAGATCCAAATTTTCTGCTCCATATGTTAGAATGCTGCTAATCATCGTGTTATAAATTCTTTTTTTGTTATTTTTTGTTATGTACCGTCCCATAGGATTGGATTCAGTTGTCTTATAGAGTTTCTGGTTTAACCCACTCGATTTTTAATTTCTTCTTCTGTAGTACCTTTATTTGATATAATGAACCCCAGATATTTAAATTTATCGGTCCCCTTTATTTCACGCCCGTCATCCACTTCCAGGTTTCCTGTTGGTTCTTGTGTTGTGTTCAGATATTCTATTTTGGTAATGTTTATTTCCACACCATTTATATTATATTCTTCTTCTAGTTTTCGAACCATATAACTTAGATCTTCCTCGTCTTGTGCTATTATGTCCTGATCGTCAGCGAAACTGAGGGTATACAGATGGTCGTTCCTTATGGGTGCTCCCATTCCCTCACGTTTTCTTTTCCATGGCTTCAGTTATGGCACAGTCGTTGTCTGGGCACAGAGTCGTATGCCTTTTTAGGTCAATAAAGGCTAGATAGACTGATCTGTTCTTTGTCATCTTCTTCTCTATTAGCTGTTGTATAGTGTAGATGTGGTCAACACATGATTTCCCAGCTGTAAAACCTGCCTGGTCATCCTCTATTTTATTTTTCATCATCATCATTTATCATCATTATAAGTTACCTAAATGCCCTATCAAAATAAAAAATTACATCGATATTAGGAGAACAGGGACACGCTCTTCTCGCCTAGGGACCTATCAAGGCATTGATTTATATAAGACACAACAACACTAGGTCACGGAGCGGAGAAAGTTATACAAATGGTTTAAAACAAAGGTAACAAGATTAACTAAATAATTTTTAGAGAATTATAATGATATGGAAGTGGAATAGCAAGGAAGATAAAATGGAAATAACAAACTCAAAAAACTAGAAAACGGCTATGATAGTAAAAATACGAAGACGAACAACGCAAGGAACAAGGACATGAATACCGGTAACATTGTCATAGAAAAGTGTGATTTGAAGAAAAAAAAACACAAAAAAAAAGGCAATAGAAACACATATCCAAAAGAGCACTTAATGGTAGGAACGTGGAACGTAAGGGGTACTTTCGAGGAAGGAAAACTGAAACACTTAACTAAAGAAATTGAAAAGTTTAAATTTGATGTAGTGGCACTGCAAGAAACAAAGCAACTGGGTCAGGAAATGCTGGAAATTGAAAATAGCTTATTTTTTAATAGTGGAGGCAGAAACAGAATATTAGGCACATGATTTATGGTAAATAAAGCGTTAAAATCAACAATTGTTGAGTTTAAACCAATATCTGATCGTCTATGTTGTCTAAGAATAAGAGGAAAATATCAAAAAATCACATTCATTAACATTCATTCACCGTCAGAAGAAAAAGATATTGAAGTAAAAGAGGATTTCTACTTCGAAGTTAATAGGGTATTTGAAAGTATTCCAAGATATGACATTAAAGAAGTACTGGGAGACGCAAATGCAAAGATAGGAAAAGAAGAAATATATAGAACAACTATAGGAAAATTTAGCAAACACGAGGAAAGTAATGAGAACGGGCAGTTTCTGATAGATTTTGCCAAAGAAAAAAATATGCTAGTAATGAGTACATATTTCGAGAGGAAAACCATCTACAAAGCAACATGGCGATCCCCAGATGGAAAAACATTAAATCAAATTGACCATGTCCTAATAGAGAGAGAAGACCGAAAATGTATAAAGAATGTGCGAACATACAGAGGACCAGAGGCTGACTCGGATCACTTCATGTTAGGAATTAAAATGGCTCAACTGATACCAGAAGAAAAAAATCGCAAAAGCACAAATAAGAACACAAATAAACCAGTGCGGCTTGTAACGCAAGAAGAACAAGAAATGTATAAAAAAGGTATCGATAGAAAATTAAATGAAATACACCTAGAAAGGCACATAGACAAGGACTGGGACAAAATTCAGCAGATTATCAGTAATACAGCTAAAGGATGCAATAAAAATATAACTAAAAAGAAAAAGGATTGGTTTGATGAAGAATGCCAGAAGGAAATTGAAGAAAGAAGTGAACTAAGGATGGATATGATCAAAAGTGATACGGAAGAAACAAGAAACATATATGAAAAACAAAGAAAAATCGTAAAAACAGTTTTGAGAATGAAAAAGAGAAAGTACATGGAAAATCAGCTGAAAGAAATAGAAAAAAATTACAAAAACCGAGAAATTAGAAATTTATATCAGGGAGTAAAAAATGAAAAAAGAGGATACCAACAGAAAACAATATTTTACAAAGATAAAGAGGGAAACGCCATAAGTGGAGAAAATAAAATAGCCGCTAGATGGAAAGAATACTTCGATGAATTGCTAAATGACAAAAACAGGATAGAACAGCCACAGCCTATAAGAACGGAGAAACATAGGAACCAAATAAATTAGACAGAAGAAACACCCCCTACCAGAAACGAGATAAAGGAAATAATACAGAAATTAAAAAATAACAAGAGTCCACGAAGTGATAATATAACTGCAGAGATGTTCAAATATGGAGGAAAAACGCTAGAGGAGCAAATATTCAAATTAATAAAGAAGATTTGGATTAAAGAACAACTACCACAAGAATGGACAGATGCAATTATATGCCCACTTTATAAGAAAGGCGATAGGACAGATTGTCAAAATTACAGGGGGATAACTCTATTGAATACTGCATACAAAATTCTTGCAGCATGTATAAAGGACAAATTGGCAGGAGTGATAGAAAACATTGTCGGCGAGTACCAATGTGGCTTCAGACCTGGTAGAACTACAACAGATCAGATATTTACGCTCAGAGAATTGCAAGCGGAAAGTTACCAACACAATCTGCCAACAAGGGTCCTCTTCATTGATTTCAAACAAGCGTACGATAGAATAAAACGGAACCAAATGAGCAAAGCACTAGAAGAATTGGGTATCAGTAGAAAACTTATAAGAATGATACAAATAACGTTGTTCAAGACTGAGAGCAGAGTTAAAATAAATAATATAATGTCGGAAAAATTTGAAGTCAGTGAAGGAGTAAGGCAAGAAGATCCTTTATCATCGATACTATTCAGCTTGTGTTTGGAGAAGGTCATACGAGATGCAAATGTCAACAGAGAGGGATTGTTATACCAAAGAAAGCACCAATGTCTAGCCTTTGCTGACGATGTAGTAATACTGGCACGAACCAAATGGGAGCTACAAGAAGTAGTCAAGAGGCTAGATAGAGAGGCAAAGAAAATATTCTTAGCCATCAACGAAAGTAAGACAAAATACATGGAATGGATAGATGACAGTGAACAAAAAGGAGGAAATCTAAAAATAGAAGTAGAGGGTGAAAAAGCATATATATTTGAAGCAGTGGAAAGATTTATATACCTGGGGTCGATGTTCACAAACCAAATATTAGAGAGGAGCTACAATCAAGAATAATGGCAGGAAACCGATGCGTGTACTCATTAAACAGGCTATTAAAAAGTAAACAGATATCTAGGAATGCCAAAATAAGGATTTACAAAACAGTTATACAACCAGTGGTAACCTACGCCAGTGAAGTGTGGACACTGAACAAAGGCGAAACAGGTATGCTCGAAATATGGGAAAGGAAGGTTTTGAGAAAGATATTTGGAGCCAAGATAGTAGACAATATATGAAAAAGAAGAACAAATAAATAATTAGAAGATATGTACAAGAATCCTAGTATAGTGGGAGTAGTAAAGGCTCGGAGACTCAGGTGGCTAGGGCACACAGAAAGAATGACAAATTCTCAGTCAAAAAATCAGTACCAAAAATGATTCTGATGCATACAGTGGGTACAAAAAAAGGAGAGGAAGGCCGAGAAGTAGATGGAAGCAAGAAGTAGAGAAAGACCTAGAAACACTGGGAATAGAAAGATGGAAGGACAAGGCTACTAATAGGAAGAAATGGAAAACAATAACATCTCAAGCCATGGGCCTACTCGGCTCGTAGTGCTATTATATATATATATATATATATATATATATATATATATATATATAAATATATATATATATATAATATATATATATAAATATATATATATATATATATATATATATATATATATAATGATAATTTGCTGATAATTTTTTTAAAGAGTTGTAAACATCTACAGAGCTAAGTGGTAATAAATATAGTATGTTCCAAGGAACTGCTATTTTACATTTTAATAAATCATTTATAAGTTTGGGTGAGAAGACTGTATTTTTAGAACAACCAAAAAATATATTATCTACATCACTTTTCTCTCCACAATGCTCTCATTTGTCATCATCCAAAACCTGTATTTTAAATAAGTGCTTTGGATAACATGCGTGTCCGAAACGTATTCTAATAATGGAAATTATGTGCCTCCTGGTAGCTCTACAAGACTTGTAGCAAGGAAATTTGGGAATATCTGGCTGAATTAACGAGTAGCTATTTTGATTCAAAAAAAGCGTATTCCTTCCAGTGGTAGCTTCACTATCGAAGTAATGTTGACTTGCAAGCAATTATACTATCAGAAAACGTTACTTTATGTAGAATACCAGTATCTGACCAGTATCGGTTGAAATGCTTTCTTTGGCTAATAAGTCGACATATTCATTATGTTCAAATCCTGCATGTGCTTTCTTCTTCTTTATGTGCCGTCTTCTACCGAAGGTTGGCGACCATCATACGATAGGTTTCTCTGTTTTGTGCCGCATGAATTATGTTGGCAGCTTCTGGTATTTGAAACCATTCTCTCAAGTTTCTCAGCCAGGATTTCTTCTTTCTGCCCAAACCTCTTCTACCTTCAATCTTGCCTTCCACGATAAGCTGTAGCAGACTGTACTTATCATTACGGAACACATGGCCCAGGTATGACGCTTTCCTCCTTTTAACAGTTGTTAACAATTCCACCTCTTTACCCATTCGTCTTAATACCTCTGTGTTGGTCACTCTGTCTGTTCAAGGTATTCTCAGTATGCGTCGATACAGCCACATTTCTAGAGCCGCTAACTTCTTTATAGTTGCTGCTATTAACGTCCACCCTTCTACGCCGTAAAGTAGCGTAGAGAGTACGTAGCATTTCGTGGCGCACCATCGGAGGTTAATGCTTAGGTTGCGGTTGCTTAAGAGCTTTCTCATTTTGATGAATTTGGATCTTGCTATTTCAATTCGGATCTTAATCTCTACTTCTGGGTCCCACTTGTCATTTACTGTATATCCCAGATATTTAAATCGGTGTACTCTTTCAATACGTTCGTCTTCAATATGCAGGTCGATATGTTGAAATTTTTTTTTACTGATCACCATAAATTTAGTTTTCTTTGTATTGATCTTCAGTCCAAATCGGCTGCCAGTTGTATTAATTCTATGTAGCATCATCTGTAAATCTTGATGCCCTCATTGTACTCTTCCAGTGCCTCTAGAAATATTTGTTCCGTGTACAGGTTGAGAAGCAGTGGCGAAAGAATACAGCCCTGTCTTACCCCTCTAGAAATGGTTATGTTTTCACTCACCATATGTCCATTCTTCATGTGGGCTGTTTGATTCCAACATAGATATTTTATAATCTGGATGTCCTTAGTGTCAAGTCCTGAAAGACGTAATAGTTCTATGAGTTTGTCATGTTTGATAGTATCGAATGCTTTCTCATAGTCGATAAAACAGACGTAAACATCTTTCTGTTGATCCAGGCATTTTGCATGTGCATGTGCTTTAATACAGATAAAATGTACATTGATTCCTTTGATTAAAAGAGTTTGATTAGTTTGTTTAATTCTATAAATGTATGGGCAGTCTTGTAAGTTTGGTGGTTCATATTTACCAATTGATTTTAACACTGCTAAGGAGTCAGACAAAATTATAATATGGGCAAAATTGGTTTCAGCTACATCTAATAAAGCTTCATATATTGCAATAGCCTCTGCTGTATAAATCGAAGTTTTGGGGTTCAGTTTGAATTTCTTTAATCCGAAATCTGAACAAAGCGCATCTGGTTCCATCTAGAGATTAAGACGCATCTGTATATAAAGCTATTGCCTCTTTGCAATTGGTCGTTATAGATAGAACAATATTTTTATTTAAATATATGTTTTCACTATAATTTGGTACAATAATATCTGTATGTAAAAAGAAAGAAGAGTAGTTTTTGAATACGTAGTTCGTTGTATCTATATTTCTTAAAAGTGCTATAAATTGCAGTTAATTTATAAATAGTACCAAGGACACAAAAACTGACTGCGCCCCTGGTACTACTTTAATAACGGACTCAAATTTATCTGGTCAACTTTCAAAGGTCCTCGAGTGTATATGCCGCTGTTCAAAAAAGGTAGCTAAATTACATTTTTGATTTACTTTTTTTATTTTGTTAGTATTTTCATTCATCTTTTAGATCATTAATTTTCTTGGAGTATATCAGGTAGCTGGTGGTTTTTAAATTAATTGTGAGGGGGCACTTTATTTTTGAACACCCGCTGTAGCGGCTCATTTGAGCCCAAGACTACTTCTTTTGTTTTTTTTTTCATTTTGAAAATCTTATTGTCAAGTTGAGAGATGGACAAAAATTCATTTGGTAGCGTTCTTGGAAAAATTATTGTGATGGACGATGTGCAGAGAAATTACGTGTCAAAACGATGAAGGAATTTTAAAAATGAATGAGGATTGTAAAAAGTTGTAGTGTTGATGTAAATTACTTAGCTCCAATACGTAGTCCCTAACATTTCTTAATATAAAAATATAATTATTGCTTATACGAATGTTTGATAACAATTTATTATTTAAATAAAGGCTAAATACTTATTTTTTCCAAGTTTACTTTCTAAACATTTAAAATTTATCTTATATTTGAACTGAAAAATGAACTAAAGAAACAAAAAGACCAATTCATTGCAAATTTATTTTCCAAATAATGTTTATATTTCACCTGATCGACATATTTACGTATAATCTTCCATTTTTGTTTATCCAGATTTAAGTATTATTCTCATTTCCTCCAGATGAAAATTCACTCAGATACCAAAAGATATCAAAATATTTAGCTCTGAAGGAACTCTATGTTTTCTATAGAGACCGGAGTCATGCAAAATGCATTTTTTTTGAATATCTGGCTTATTTTGCATAAATTTCATATTTTTACAAGAAATTGCATATCTTCTTCTTAACGTGCCCTATCGAGTCCCCTTGACGTTGGCGATTAACATGGCGAAACTGTCTCTGTCTCGAGCTATTCTAAATAGTTGCTCAGCTTTCTTTATTCCTGTCCACTCCCTGATATTCTTCAACCAAGAGGCTTGCTTTCTACCAATTCCTCTGCGTCCTTCGATTTTACCCATCATAATAAGTTGAAGAATATTATATCGGTCACCGCTTACTACGTGTCCAAAATAGGCCATCTTTCTACATTTGATATTATCAAGCAGCTCGCGAGCAGCATTTGCTCTTTCAAGGACTGCCACATTTGTCAGCATAGCCGTCCATGGAATTTTTAGTATATGTCTGTGCAGCCACATCTCAAAGGCTTCCAGACGATTAATCGTGGATATTTTTAATGTCCATGCTTCGACACCGTATAAGAGTACTGACCAAATGTAGCATTTAACCATGCGATTTCGAAGTTGAAGTTGCAAGTTATCATTACAGAAGAATGACCTCATTTTTAAAAATGTCGTGCGGGCTATCTCGATTCTACATTTTATCTCTTGATCTGGATCTAGTTGTTCAGTAATATGGCAACCAAGATATTTAAAACTGGACACTCTTTGAATTATATGACCATCAACATATAATCGTGCATCTTGATGTGCTAAACGGCTAAACACCATGTGTTTTGTTTTTGAACTGTTTATGTTTAGGCCAAACTCTCTTCCCACTGTATCAATGGCATTTAAAAGGCATTGTAATCCATTCATGTCATCACTTAAAAGAACTGTATCGTCTGCATATCTGATTGTATTTATCAGAATTCCATTAACTTTCACGCCCCATTCAAAATTATGCAGCACTTCTTTAAATATTCTATCTGAATATAAATTAAATAACAGTGGGGATAGTATACAACCCTGTCTGACACCTCTTTGTATTTTACATATTTCTGTTGATTTTCCGTTTATGCAAGCTGTCGCTATTTGACGCCAGTATAACTTTTCTATGAATCATATGTCTTGACTATCAACTCCTTTATCTTTTAATATTGTAATTAATTTGTGATGCTGTACTCGATCAAAGGTCTTTTCATAGTCAATAAATACAGCAAAGACGTCTTTCCTTTGATCTCGACATTTCTGCACTAATACATGTTTCATCCTGATCTTCTTCACATTTATCTCTGATTCTACTGTGGATGATGCGTAGAAATATTTTCAAAGTGTGGCTCATAAGGCTTATCATTCTATAATCGCTACAGTTTTTCGGACGTTGTTTTTTTGGTAGTGTTATGAATTCGGACTTTAACCAATCTTAAGGGATATCACCAGTCGAATAAACATCATTGAAAAGTTTGACCAGTATTCCAATGTTCTCCTCATTTATAAGCTTTAACATCTCTGTCGGTATGTTATCAGGGCCAACGGCTTTCTTGTTCTTTGCTAACTTTATAGCATGCAGTATTTCTGATTTTAGTATTTCTGGTCCTTCATCTTCAACTAAAGTCTCCGGTTCTTCGGGTCTATCATCATTATACAGTTCACTTATATAATTACACCAGGTTGTTCGAATGTCAAGGTCGTCTATTATCATTTTTCCAGACGAATCGGTTATAGTTTGTGGAGTTTTCTTATGATAAAGACCAGCTACTTCTCTAACTTTTTTAAACATATTAAACGTATCATGTTTTTCATTCAACTTTTCTAATTCCTTGCATTTATCCTCCATCCGTTTTTCTTTAGCCATCGTTATTTTTTGTTTAATTAGTTTCTGTTTTTCCTTATATTCTGTCTTGTTACCTTTCAGTTTCCTTCTCTGCTCCATTAATTCCAGGATTTTATCAGTCATCCATTGTTGTTTTTTGTGCCTGTGTAACGTTGTTGAATATTTTTCTATTACTTTCAAGGTAAGATCTTTAAATGTGTTCCATATTTCTGTGTTGTTTTCATTTATTGATTTCTTTAGCTCATTGTTTAAGTCATTTTCTATTAACGTTTTGTTGGATATTGAGATATTTTGCATATATCTGCATATTTTTATAAAAACATTGTACAGTACCAATATTTTCTGAATGTCTCGACCTTTTCTCGAAATTGTTAATTTAAATTTGTCGAGTAATAAAGCCTGTTTCTTTGAATAATTTTGGGCGTACCTGCTATTAAAACAAGATGTTTTAGGAAAACTATTTTACAATTAACAATCCTAATAAACAAACAAAATGAAATATACATAAACACTTTTAGTAGGACGGATTTTTCCGAAATCTAAAATTGGCAAAAAGTCGTTGAAACTTTTAGGAATAAAAATATCTGTGTAAATCTCCAAAATTTACATTAGATTCATTTATGGCTTTTGCGTCAAACAGTTAACTAAGACAAATTTTAAAAGTGCAGCCATTTTAATACTTGCAGACATTTAATTTTTCACCACTCTTATGAAGAGGAATATTAATGGCTATCTTTAGGCACTCTGGAAATATACAGTTTTCAAAGGAATCATTAATTCATGAATGTGTTGCTTGTGTGAGTCCATTTCAAATATGTAAAGAAATAATAAATAAGACTTACTCACAATCAATTTAATTTAACTATCAGATGACCGGTTTCGCTTTCTACAATATGCAAAGCATCTTCAGGTCTCGATACAAAGTTAAATAAATGCTGAAATGAGAAAAACCCATATTAGGGTGTTGTCTAATAAAGAAAAACAAATTAGATGTTGTAAATTACAATAATTATGCCAATATTACATGTCTGTGGTTTTAATTTCAAAATGAGTAAGTTGAATAAAAAGGTATAAACAGTTTTAAAAGTTTAAAACAGACAAGGTAAGACCCACAAATTGTTATAATATAGTCTATTAGATTGTAATAAATTAATAAATGAGCAAATAAATAAACATTACTTACATGCCGGTACTCTATTAATTAATGGATGGTAGAACATGGTTGAAACTACTATGTATTGTTGAATGGAGAAGTCAATTCTGCTATTGTAGTTGTTTGACAGTAAACGGGAAGTTCTTGAGGAGATAGACTTGATCCAATGAAGCAGTGATATGTGTGTGATTGTTTGTTAAATGAAAGTGATGTTAATATACCATTGTATTATTTAAAAGTTATTTATACTTATTCGAGAGATATATTTATGAAATGTGTGTTATTTATTGAGTAATTGTTTTATGAAGGCGACAGTTTTATGACAATGAATAAGTTTAGATGTACAAATTGTGTGGGTGTGCAATTATTTTTCAACTTGTAATTATCAAATTTCTTTGATAAAGTTCTATTGGCAAAATAGTAGATTATTGCAAAGTCGAGTAAATAAAATATTAGAATTAAAACAATTAAGGACAATTTAAAACACACAAAAACAGAAAATACTTAGAAGGGACGAAACAAACATTAAATCTAAAAAGGGGAAGGACTTTTATGCACTACATCTCAGTCTTAGGCACAATGAGTTTTTTATGATGTTATCTATTAGAATTTTAGTGGTAAATTTGACAGATGTAGGTTAGCATGTGACAGTTCTTCTTCTGGTTCTCAATACTGTAAGTTAAGTTTTCTAGTTTTATGAAATATGCTGATATTAATGAATGTCTATAAATTGTTTCAATTAAGATATCAAAAGTAAATTGATGTGTTTAATATTGGCATACTTTAACAATCTTTAATTAATTAAATTTAAATGTAACAATACGAATAATTGAAATACATCCCACATTATCGTCGTATCGTATCGTATCGTATCGTATCGTATCGTATTCGTATTCGTATAAACGTATAATTCGTTAAAACCACAGACATGTAATATTGGCATAATTATTGTAATTTAAAACATCTAATTTGTTTATCTTTATTAGACAACACCTTGTATCGAGACCTGAAGATGCTTTGCATATTGTAGAAAGCAAAACCGGTCGTCTGATAGTTAAATTAAATTGATTGTGAGTAAGTCTTATTTATTATTTCTTTACCTATTTGAATCATTAATTAGTGAGAATAAAACTTCAAACACATTTTTTTGAGATTTAAGAAAATTTTTATGGAAAGTCCATCAGTACTACAGGAAGAGTTGCTTTTAATACTATTTATTGTTTGATCAGTTCAGATTTATCAACTGGTCTTATAAAGAACGAATTTGAGACCTTTTTTGAATTGGGTAGATAGGAAATAAGATATTGTTGTGGCAAAATAGTTGATGGTACATTTCTACTCATATTAACGAAATATTTATTTAGATTTTCAGGGTTTGGAAGAGAAAATGTTTAAGCTGTGTTTGTTTCGCAGATAGTTTGTTATGGACCAAGTTTCTTTTGCAACATTTTTAGAGCTTCCCAGACGATTTTAATAGTACATTTTTTAGTTGTTTTGATAAATTTTCGATACTTTTTAGATATTATGTACTTAGAGATATATTCAGTGGCAAAGACATTGGTAGTATATTTCTTGATGAACAGTAGTGAACGCATATTCTTGGCCGATATGCGGATACCTTTGGTAGTCCATGCTTTGTGATGGTTAGATTTGTGTCACCCAGAAGTATCACATTTTGGATTCATATTCTGAATTAAAGGTGGATGGAGGAAAAGTATTTTGTCGAGCTTCATTTTAAGACAAGTGCACCCCATTGTCAACGCATGTTTCGGAAAAAAAAAAACGTGTGAATGAGCTTTGGATTTTTATATCAGATTTATTTTGATAGACAATTTTGAATCGATCAGCATACAAAGAGACTTTCTCACCTTGAAAAACGTGAAAAAACTCTTAAAGGACCCAATTCAAAATAGTAACTGGCAACGGCGCATTAGTTAGGAATTCAAAAATCCGAGCAGCAACTTTTTAACCAATTCCTTTACGATGCCTTGTTATCTTTAGCAATTCCAATTTCAAAAGTAAACAATGTCTAATAGGTAAAGAATTCATGATTTTAAACAATGTCTATTAATGTCTATGTCAATTCTACATTTTGGATGAAAGTACCTTAAGAAAGAAATATATCGAGAATAGCTACGTTACAACTATAAGAAATATTCGCGCAAAATTGTTGCCGATAGTTGACGAAGGTACTGATTCATGGGGACCGATATGGCACATTTAACGATAGGGGTTTTACACGAAGATTTAAAAAATAAATGTTACCTTATTGCGTCAAAGCAATTGAAAAAAATCAACAATTTGACCATAACACGTTTGGTTTAGGATAAGTTGTTCCGATTTTTTCTTCTGGAAAGTAGGTATATCATGCTATAAAGTTTTATTAATGTTAAGCGACCATACCAAGTATATGGAAAAGTTAAAGATATTCTATACCATTTCTATTACCATCTATAGATGTTTATATAACATGTCTAGCTTATGGGCTTAACCTTCTCGCGGAAGAACATTTTCCAGACGAAATTTTCCACATGTTAATGAATTGGTAAGTAATGTCAAAAACGTTTTAATAAAATCGTAATATTTGCATATATTACGCATATTATTTGCATAATGCATAATGTTGCTTTTTTCTGTTATTATAATGCATAATTGCATATATTCCGACCTCTTGTCATGAGTTTTGTTTTTTAATAACTTATGCATAGACATAGACCGACTGTTACCTACTCCAGCTCTTTTATCATTAAATATTATAACGGGGGTGTTAAATAATAGAAAAAGTAATTAAGTATTTTTTAATAAAAATATTTATTAACTAAAATGATATATAACTTTTAGCGTTAAATATGCGTTGATAAGTAAGCCTACTTCATATATCGGAACTCTTATTACAGATTTCAAAACTGTATATGCAAATGTATGCAGAATTCTTGACAACACGTATATTCTTATAATCCATTGAGTGAAACCCACTGAAGGATCTGTTAGTAGGTACAAGAAACAAATGATGATGAAGAACGGTATGTTTTCCAAATCGTTGAGGTGTGCTCTGAAAATAAAAGATATTACTTATCAAATTCACTTTTGGTTTTACTATTTACGACACAATAAGATTATTATTAACACAAACGAAGAAGTAACTATGGCCATTAAGCGAATTAAAGATGGGAAATCACCAGGACCTGATGAGGTGCATGCTGAAATTTCAAAGCTGTTAGTGGCACACCTACAATTAAACAACGAAAGCTTGAATATCTAGGCCACATATTGAGACACGATAAGTACCGTCTACTACAATTGATTGTCCAGGGAAAAATAGACAGTAAGCGAGGGCCAGGCAGGAGAAGACACTCGTAGTTCCAAAATCTGCGGAAGTGGTTTGGGCTCACATCGGTCGGACATATTTAGAAGCGTCAGCAACAATTGGCTTACTTCCGCCACATCATGTGTAATAATAAATACCGAGTTCTACAGTTGATTCTACAGGGAAAGATTGAGGGTAAGAGAGGCCTTGGACGTAGACGTGTATCCTGGCTGGCCAATCTTAGGAAATGGACTCGTCGAACGTCAACTGATCTATTTCGAGCAGCTGTGGATAGAATAAGATGGGTTAATGTGGTCGCCAACATCTCTAGAAGAACATTTAGGAGATTATATGGTACTTGGAATTCCAGAAAAAAAGATTAGATTAAAAGTGACCTTAATGAAGACTGATAATAAAGTAAGGATAAAAGGAAGCATAACAGGAAAATTTAAAGTAAGAAGGGAACTAAAGCAGGGAGATCCACTGTCCACAATACTCTTCAACTTGTTGCTGGAAGTAATAGTGAAAGTACATTTGTAGTAAAATGTTTAATGATTTTTTTTTTCTAATAGTAGATATATAATTAACTGGCGATGAAAGGTAGAAGGCCGAAGATCTAGAAGAAAATCTCCAATATAATGGGCAGACCAAATGAAGATTCAGGTTGGAAAGGACATCCATATTGCACAAGATCACTCCCAATGAAGGAAGTAAGCTAATAATATTTGGAGTGTTACCACGCTGTGACAAGAGCTCAATGAATGAGAACGATGATTGACTAGAATATGAAATACCTTTATTATTGACATCATTTTTAGGTTATAATATTTTTCTTTCTAGTAGTTAAGTATCCATATCGAGGACCTAAAAATGAGCAGAATATATGCAGAGAAACTTTCAATACGAAAGAAAACTGTTTAATGACTAAGGGTACAATGAAAATGCATGTAGCGATTACTGCTATGTGTTACGAGAAAGAGAATATCACAAATGTAGATCTATGATCTAAGCTATCTGTAAATTACGATCTACGTGTAAACTTAAGTAAAAATAGACTGGTTATGTAGCCACTGGATGAAAAATAAATAATGGACAGATAAGAGAAGTAGAAAAGATCACTTACACGATTGCAGGATGACCAAAGAAAGATGAGCAAATACTGATTACAAATAAACTTATAGCATAAATCAGAAGGCTGACATCCAGCAGTAAAAATAACAGAGGCTTTTTATGATATTGATCTTCATACCAATAATTCATCTTACCTTCTATTTCGGTCTACAACTTCATGCTCACGTACTGCAGCTTTTAGAACTTTACCATCTTCTGCATTCAGTGGTACCTAAAACATTAAAAATATCAGTAATATTTGAGAAAAAGAAATACTCGTTGTATTTCTTGATGCATTATATTTTAACAAATACTAATAACAACTAATACTAAATGCTAAAATTAAATACTAATAATTAAAATATTATTTTTTCACCACAGCGCTAAGACCTAAACCCGATTCAACACCTCAGAGGTTTAGGCCCTCTTTGTGTGTGTTTTTTTAATTTTTTTTGTATTTATTATTTTTTTGTATATACTTATTTTATTCTTATTCTTTAGAAATTCATATTACGTGTACAAAGAATGGCATTTAAATTGCTGGAGAGAGTAGCTCCTACTGTTTGTAGATTCTTGTATATCGTTTGGTTTATCATCTGGAAGTATACACAATCAAAAATCACATGCTCTAATGTACCCAACTCTACGCAAGTACAATTTTAAAAAGTGACCAACCCTAGTTTATTTTTGTGGTATTGATATAAACTGTGTTTGTTTCTTGCTCTGTTTATGGTCTTAGTACCAATTTGTAATATCGTAAAACCACGGATTTCTATGAATTTTTGGTTGTATATTAAGAAATCTCATATTTTTCAATGAGATGCCATATTCCTGTTGACTGTTCCATTTGTTTTTTCTTAAACCATTGTGTTAATTCACTGGCTGGCATTAATGGTCCTTCTATCGTCTCTCCAATCTCTCCCTCAGTAGTCTCCCTCAAATGGTTGACAGAGTGGTAGAAGTCAGTGAAGTAAGCGGACTGTCTCTAAACACAAAAAAGACACAATTTATGGTAATTACAGAAGCCCAACAGCGCCAAGAAAACATAACAATACATGGAGAACAAATAAAAAAAGTTGAAAATATAAATATCTGGGTACAATATTTAACGAAAATAATGAGTACACAGAAGAGATTAAGGCAAGAATAGGACAGGCAAGAAATTCTTTCAACAAATTGAAAGAATGTTTAAAACAAAAAGAAAAGGGCAATGCGACTTAAAAATAGTAAACATATCATCCACACTGTATTCGTTAGTAAAAATACGTAATAATTACGTTAGTAATTATACCTATCTAATTATTAATTAAACACTGAGCAATATTTTATGCGTTTTCACATATATTTTATACGAATACGTGACTAGAATACGTGACTAGAAACATCAAAACAAACCTTGACTCTTGTATTCAAGCAATATCAAATTATTGATAAGTACCAAATTATAGAAAAACGAATGCTTTAGAACAATTACTTTTAACTTATCTTCAATGTCAACTAATCGAAATGCAAGTTATTTAACTGATTAATTAATAATCTCAGTAGTTTGTGATGCATATGAATTTTAAGTAAAATTTATCTTTAATAATTATTAATAATAGTAATAAATAATCCTTACACCTATAGTATCAACATTAAACATTATTTAAAATTACCTAAATAGTATTTTCTATTTTATATTTTTAAAATTTATTTGTATTTTAAAATAAGGTAAACAGCATCCTATTGATGACTTTATAATATATTACCCATGCTTTATAGAATTGTAACTCCACATTTTGAAGCTTTGTAGATGACGCCGTTCAAAGACAATATTTTTCAAACTTCTTACATTAGAACTTCAGTCCTTAATCTGTCAAATGTCGCTAATTAGGTTTCTTAATAATTGTAACAAACATTCATTTATAAAAAGAAAAAAGTTAGGGATATGATAACCTGAGTCCTGTGGCTTGGCACGTTTAACTTCTTTCAACCGACACAACGCACAACGTTCAGCTGTTTTATGATGATCTTCAAAACATCCTAAACGAATTTTTTGTCCACGACCCCAAAGAAGTATCTGAAAAAGGCAGTAAACAACTAAATAGCTGCACTAGTGGTAAACATGGTGTACTAGTTACCACTTACTGTATAATATCTGCCCTCTGCACTAAATTTGAAATAAATTTTGGTTATCCAGACGTTCGCTAATTAGCCTTCCGTTCAGATATCAACTCTTATGTTTTCTTGGGAAATATATAAGTATTTTACAAAGTTGTAGTGATCATTTTTTTATTGTTCTTATCGAACTATAGAATATACAATCCGTGTCACCGTGTACCAGTAACATGTCTCAATGTGGTACACACTGAGATATGTACCGGGTGGTCCAATAAGCCGATCTCTCGGCTATATATCAGAAACTATTCATGTTATAACTTTTGGAGAAAAAATTCCTTAGTAAAAGTGGCCAAGAGAAATCGCTGGAAATAACTTTCAAGATTCTGGATTAACCGCTAGGGGCCGTAACCTGCGAAGAAAATTTTGAAAACCAGTTTTTTGGGAAATATGTCCAATTATACCAAGTGTTAAATAAGTAAACTAGAAAGAGGCATAAATTCTGCACAAAGTTGTTCAAGTACTTTTTTTTTATTTTTTCAAATAAAGGGTGGGGGAGAGTGGGAAAGTATTTGTGGATAAATACCTATAACTTTGGTTTGGATCAACCGATTTTAACAAAATTAGTGTCATTAGAAAGAGTATGGATGAATTAATTTACATCTACTATAAAATAATTGCATTTAGTTTTAATTGTCGTAGGTAGAGGGTACTTTCGAATAGAAAAAATTAAAATTTGTTTTTCTTCAAAATTTTTAATGGAAACACCTATTTATTGTAAATTATAATGGAACTGGATTAAATTCGTAACAAAATGGCGCAAACCGCATGTTAATAGCTTATATCGAACTCGAGATATGAATAAAAACGCATAAACATAAGTAAGTATAGTATTGACACACACTGTATTATAAAATAAATTAAAAAATAAGTCAGTAGGTACTTTCAAAATTTTTTATAGCAGAAAACTCTTAATGTTGATACCTATTTTGACCATTGTTATTTCATATGATTAAAAATTGTTTTTTCGAAACTAAGTAGGCTACGACAATGAATTTGACAGTGAGTTCATATTGTTTATTTATTGACAGCAGTCAAAATATTGTTAAGAAGTGTTATATGTATTATAATTCGAATTGAAAATTGCATTTTTTTCAATAGATATTAATATTGGTAATATTAGTAATTAATTATCAGTACTAATAATTCGTGATGAGTATATCAAATTGTATGATATGATTGGAGTTTATTTCGAATATCACCAAAATGGCGCTATTGCCTCACGTATATATTCTGTAAAATATCCTGACAGGAGATATTGTGGCAAGGAAGTAGAGATTTCGGACTACTTATATGTGGATTCTGTTGAATTAAAGCAAGAACATTGATTGAATTATCTTCGTTCATAACTCTACTACGTCGTTTAAAACAAGGACGAGAAAAACTACCAGTTTCTCTTAATCTTTTTGACTTTCTTTCAAATACTTCTTTGCCATAATGTCTCCTGTCAGGATATCTTACAAAATATATACGTGAGGCAATAGCGGCATTTTGGTGACATTCGAAATAAACTCCAATCATATCATACAATTTGATATACTCATCACGAATTATTTGTACTGATAATTAATTACTAATATTACCAATATTAATATCTATTAAAAAAGTGCAATCTTTAATTCGAATTATAATATAGCACTTCTTAACAATGTTTTGACTGCTGTCAATAAATAAACAATATGAACTCCCCGTCAAATTCATTGTCGTAGCCTACTTAGTTTCGAAAAAACTATTTTTTACAAAATAGGTATCAACATTAAGATTCTTCTGCTATAAAAAAAAATTGAAAATACCTACTGACTTATTTTTTAATGTAATTTATAATACAGGGTGTGTCAATACTATACTTACTTATGTTTATGAGTTTTTATTCATATCTCGAGTTCAACAAAAGCTATTAACATGCGGTTTGCTCCATTTTGTTACGAATTTAATCCAGTTCCATTATAATTTACAATAAATAGGTGTTTCTATTAAAAATTTTGAACAAAAACAAATTTTAATTTTTTTATTTGAAAGTCCCCTCTACCTACGACTATGAAAACTAAATGCAAGTATTTTATAGTAGATGTGAATTAATTCATCCACACTCTTTCTAATGACACTAATTTCATTAAAATCAGTTGATCCAAACCAAAGTTATAGGTATTTATCCACAAATACTTTCCCACTCTCCCCCACCCTTTGTTTGAAAAAATAAAAAAAAGTACTTAAACAACTTTGTGCAGAATTTATGCCCCTTTCTAGTTTACTTATTTAACACTTGGTATAATTGGACATATTTCCCAAAAAACTGGCTTTCAAAATTTTCTTCGCAGGTTACGCCCCCTAGCGGTTAATCCAGAATCTTGAAAGTTATTTCCAGCGATTTCTCTTGGCCACTTTTACTAAGGAATTTTTTCTCCTAAAGTTATAACATGAATAGTTTCTGATATATAGCCGAGAGATCGGCTTATTGGACCACCCGGTACAAGGTTGTTTTTAAAGTTACATAACTCATTTGAATTTGAATTAAAAATACAGGTCTTTATATTTGTAGAAGTGATATATAAAATAAATACCAAAAATCGTTGTGGCTGAAGCTGTCGATTTTTATCGATGATTAATAAAATTTAAATTTTGGTTTAAATGCAATAAAAAAATTTAAGTTTGGGTTTAAATGGATTAAACCATCCTTGAAAATATTAACGTATTTGGCAGTATGCCGATGAAATTACATTGAGAATGGAACATAAGGAGGAAATCCCCATACAACGAGGAGTCAGACAGGGTTGCATTTTGTCGCCAACATTGTTCAATGTTTACTCGGACTCGGTTATTTAAAAATGCACTTGAGAGACAATCATATGGAATAAAAATCAACGGGGAACTACTTAATGTGATTAGATATACAGACGATACAGTAATTCTATCAGATAATATTAAAAGTCTTCAAATTCTGCTTGATCGTATTTACGAGGTAGGAGAGGAAAAGGGCATTAAAATAAACTCAAACAAAACCAAATTTTTAGTGTTTAGTCGTGACCCACATCCCGATGCAAAGCTTCAATTGAACGGAGTCCAAGTTAAAAAAGTTCACAAAGTGACATATTTGGAAACTGTGATAACGGACCAACTAGATCCAGACATAGAAATAAAACGTAGAATAGCAATGACTAAACTACTTTTATGAAAATGAAGTCATTTCTTTGCAATAACCAACTTAGTTTAGAACTAAGGTAAATAATGGTTAAATGCTATGTTTAGTCCTTACTTTTGTATAGTGCAGAAGTGTGGACGCTAAAAGTATCGATCATAAACAAAATTGAAACATTGGAAATGTGGGTTCATAGACGAATGCTGAAGATACCTTGGACAGCAAGAAAAACTAATGAAGAAGTACTAAGGAGCGTCAAGAAAGATAGAGAACTGCTAGAGACTGTTAAACATCGAAAAATGTCTTATCTGGTACATATAGTAAGGAGAAGTCGATATAAAATATTACAACTGATCCGTAAAGGCAAAATAAAGGGCCGTAAAGGTGAAACGTAAAGGTGTAAAGGTAAAACAAGTTTCTTGGTTAAAAAACATTCGTTAATGGACTCGGATATCAAATGCGGGACAATTATTCCATGTTGCAGAAGATCGAGAAGCCTTCGCCATGGTGATCGCCAACGTCGGATAGTTCTGATATAGCAAGCGAAGAAGAATAATATTAAAAAAGAAATAACTACTCACCTTATAGTATATTCTGGATAAGCCCACCTGAGCAATCATCAATAAGACTTTGAGCACTAGGATTGCTACCCAATAAACATAAAACTCCAACAATTCACGTTTAATAGGTAAATATAACTTCTCGGTATTCATTTTGAATTACTTACTATTTTTATGAATCGACAAGATAATGAAGTTTAGCGTCGTGTGGTGTCAAATAAATTTGTGTAAATTGACTAAAATCTTAAAACCTTCAACTATTATGTCGATCAAAACATGCAGGTATGACTTTAATAACTGTTTCGTTGATGATTTGATTGTGTAAGTATTTGTAGTATGATATTGATTTGATAGAGAAACTTGTCATTAATATACAGTTGCATATAAATTTTCAAGGGTATGCACTTTGATAATCCAGTGCCGGCTCATTTATATTTGTACACAAATGTTCTTCCTTATACTGAAAACTCAAAATGAAAACAATCAGGTATTAGTATAGTTAAACTGATATTTAAAAAGGAATTAACGTAATAATGTATAAAAATAACAAGCACTAATGAATTTCTAACAATAATGTTGCTAACGATAGTTAAAGTGATAAAAACCTGATACGAAATAAATATCAGTTTAATAAATAGTCAGGACAACGGATAACTTGGTGCCATGAGTTCATAAGTTTGTGTGACAAGAAATATTATAAATTATAGATAATTATACTCAATATGCTGTAGTCCAAAATACATCAAACCAACGTCCCGAGCCCCCAGACACAGTGTCTGGGGGCTCGGGAGACTGAGACCTCGGAAGCCCTGAGGAAGGCATCAAAGAGGATGCCGAAAGCTTGGCAAAATGGATTACGACGCGGTTCAACCCGGAAGACTGGTGAGTTTAATATTAATTTTAGTAATAATATTAATCTTAGCTCTAGGTTTTATATATATATATATATATATATATATATATATATATATATATAATATATATATATATATATATATATATATAATATATATATATATATATATAGTACAGGTTGTTTACAACTGTCGTTGTTTTCCTGTCCCTAGTTTCCATCGTTTCCTATCTCGGGTGTCGGCTTCATTTAGCTGTCTTCCTTCCATGGCTTCATTCACGTCATCTCGCCAGCTTCTTCTTGGACGCCCTCTTTTCCTTCTTTCGGTTGGGATCCATTTTAATATTTTCTTTGGCCACCTCTCGTCTGCCATTCTGTTTACATGACCGAACCAAGTTAGTTGTTTTTTCTGGACTTCATCTATAATGTCTTTTTCTTGCTCCATTCTACGTTTTATTTCTTCATTGCGGATTCTGTCCATCCTTGTCAATCTACAGCTTCTTCTCATAAAATCCATCTCGGTAGCTTGTAATTTTTTCCTGTTTCTTTTACTAGTGTCCCATATCTCTGCTCCGTATGTTACCACCGGCTCAACCATCGTCTTATATATTCGTTTTTTCGTCGTTCTTGTGATTTTTTTATCCCAGAGAATGGAGTTTAGGCATTTGGTAATGTTTCTGCCTTTGTTTATTCTTGTATTTATTTCTTCATGGCTATTTCCGTCTTTTGTAAACACTACTCCTAGGTATTTTACTCTATTTGTTCCTTTGATTTTGTCACTCTCCAATGTCAGGTCTTCGACTGTATTTTTCCCCACTGAGAGATATTCGCATTTTTGTAAGTTCATTGTCAGTCCACATTCTTCGTACGCTGTTTGTAGTTTCCTAACCATATAGCTGAGGTCGTCTATATCTTCTGCTACCACCAGTTGGTCATCAGCGAAGAATAGTGTATAGAGAATATCCTCATCTATTTGTATTCCCATATTTCTGCATTGTCTTTGCCACTTTTGTAGAGATCGATCCAGATATATTTTAAACAGCGTAGGTGATAAACAACATCCCTGTCGTAGCCCTTTCGTAGTGTTGAATTTCTCACTAAGTTTGCCACCTATTTTAATTGATGCGGTGTTGTTTACATACCACTTTTGAGTTGCTATTATTAACGAAGGTTTTATTTCCATGTTTTGCATTTCACTCCATAAATTATTTATCGGCACGTTATCATATGCCTTTTCAAGATCTATCAGGGCTATATGTGTTTCTTTGTTTCTTTGTTGTCGCTTTTCGATTAATATTTTAAGTGTAAATAGATTATCTATAGTCGATCTTCCAGCTCTGAATCCGCATTGTTCTTCTGGTTGTTTCATACGAATGTCTTCTTCTATGAGGTTTCTAAGTATTCGGGAGTACAGTAGTCCTATAGTGGGGATGACAGCAATTCCTCTATAGTTTCTGACATTGTTTCGTGCTCCTTTTTTGTATATTGGGGTTATATAGGCCTCACGCCATTCTAACGGGGTCTCTTCTCCATTCAGGCATCGTTGGAACAGATCTTTGAGCATTTCCCACAGTTTAGCTGAGCCGTATTTAATAAATTCTGGTGAGATGTTTCCTGGGCCTGGCGCTTTTTTAAGTTTAAAAGATCTTATCGCTTCTACGATATGTGTCATGTTCAATTCAATGAATTCTGATCGTATGTCTCTGTTTGCATTTTCGTATTGAACATTTTGTCGTCCTTCTTGTAGTAACTGTTTAAAGTAGTCTACCCAGTCTTTTTCTGTTATGTTACTTAAATCTAATTTATTGTTGGTTGACAATACATTTTTATTGTCAACATTCATTACAACAATTTATTAGCATCATATCCTGCACGATTTAACCAGCACACTACCAATACAACCAAAGTGCAGTATTATCCCACTTTTTGTATAGGCCAGGACCCCTGTTGTAGGGACTGCACTATATGACAATATATTGTTGCCCATATCCAGCTACTAGGAAGTCCAGTCACTAGAAGGTACTTTATTTGGGATACCAAATTATTGTCCAATAAATTCAACGTAATTTTCATTTTTATGTTGATTTTTTACAAAGTTGTTCCAACTAAAAAAAAATCCAATACCTTGCTGACGTTATGAAAAAATATCAACATCTTAAATTTACTCATGAAAATTCTTTGTTAAATTATGTGCCGCTCTTGTAACATAGTGCATCTTTTCACAATAGACATGATACAGCTTTATTTTAATTTGATATTTTTTTCGAACAGCAGTCCATACCCAGTAGCACTTTCAAATTGAACCGTAAAGTTATTAGTCTTTATATCTATGTAGGTATATTGCATCTGGTAACTTGTTTTCCGACGAACTCCTTGAGAACTCTTCATCATCTTTCATTCTTGAAGAGGGCGTTACTAACTTTACGCGTATTTTATACAGGTTGATGAGTTTAAAATTTGTTTGGTTTCTTTCAAGTATTGTTTATCCAATATCTACATTATCATAATGCTTTAAAAACTGCATTAAATTCTGTTATATCTTTTATCAACGGTTATGTCTTAATGTTTCCAAAGAAATTCTCGAAGAAAAGTTTATTATTTTGTTACTTACTGTTTTGTCTGTTTGTAGCTGCTTTGTTGTTATCAAAACATTCAATCATAATCATTATTTTGAACTATATTTGAAACAATTAACTTAAATTATAGCGCATAAATTTTTAAACGATATGTTTTCTACGCACTATTTAATTTAAAAATATCTAGAACCGAAAATTTTTTAGCCGAATATTTAATAAATCAACAACTTAATATGAAGTGTGTGTTTTATGTTATAATCGATAAGTAAATGATGACAAAAACAAAGTTATAGTGGAACGTTTAATCCACTTTATTATATGTGTATATGTAACCTCTTGTCATCATCATCCTGGCTTTACAATTCGTGGGACCTAGCCTCCCTAAGAATTTCTCCCTAGTCGTCCTCCGCCAAGCACGTATTCCCATATTTCTCACGTCTTCATCGATATTATCAAGGAACCTTGTTCTGGGTCTTTCTCTTCTTCTTTCACCAATAGGTGTATCAAGGAGAAAATCAGCGCTAAAATCAAAGACAGTACCAAGTAGAATTAAGAAATAGGTTTCAGATTTTGGAAATAAATGAAAATGAAAGTGAAGATATAGATCAGCAATGGAACTCCATAAAAACAACTATTACAGAAGCAGCAGAGAAATCTATCGATTCTATCGATTCTAAAGAACTCTAAAAGAAGCAAACAAAAGAAGAATTGATTATTTGTCGAATCCACGTATACGATTCTACAGAGAGAGAGCCGCAGCTAGAAGAACACAGACAAAAAAAGAGACAATATCTACAGCAACAAATTGAAAAAGTAGAAGGAGAACACAGACGAAATCAAAGTAAAAATTTCTACAAAGAGGTAAGACAACATAAGAGAGGCTCGTATATAAGCAAACCCAACTTCGTAAGAGATAAAAATGGAGAAATGCTGGCTGCCGAAAACACAATAATAGAAAGATGGGCTGAATATTTTGAAGATTTCCCGAATATCCAAAATTTCACTGATGAAAACGATGAAAATGGTGGAAACAACGGAGAACATGAGTATCAAACAGTCGAATTAGAAATACCCCCACCAAGCATGGAAGAAATTACGCATGCCATTCTTCTTCTTAAAGTGCCCTCTCCTCAATGGAGGTTGGCTACTACAATTTTAAACTCTTCTCTATCTTCAGCTGTCTATAGCTGTTCAAAATTTAGCCCTGTCCATTGTCGGATGTTTCTGAGCCATGATAGTCTTTTTCCTTCCTAGGCCTCTCTTTCCCTCGATTTTTCCTTTCACTATAAGTTGGGCATATTGGTACTTATTATTTCTCATTATGTGGCCTAGGTATGATGTTTTTCTAACTTTTACTGTGTTAAAAAGTTCTCTTTCCTTGCCTATTCTATGCAGCACTTCTTCGTTTGAGGTATGCGATGTCCATGAAATTTTGAGTATTCTCCGGTAGATCCACATTTCAAAGGCCTCCAATTTATTTACGGTTGATGTTTTAAGGGTCCACGTTTCCACTGCATATAGAAGAGTCGACCAGACGTAGCATTTTGATAAACGTAGTCGAATTTCGAGTTTTATTCGAGAATCACAAAGCAGTTTTTTTATTTTTTCGAAAGATTTTCTAGCCTGTTCTATTCTCGACCTTATTTCTTGATCAGGATTTAGGCTGCTATCGATCCAACATCCCAGGTACTTAAATCTATTGACCTGTTCTAAGATGTGCCCATTTATTGTGCAAGGTTGAGGTTTGTTTTGGTTTTTTCGGATTGACATCACTTTGGTTTTTTTAATGTTTATTTTCATACCAAATTGCTCACAGGTCGAGTTGGTCTTGTCGATGAGTCGTTGTAGACCTGAGTCGGAATCCGCAATTAACACTGTATCATCGGCGTATCTGATACTGTTGATATTTACGCCATTCACCTTGACTCTATCCTTGGAATCTTCCAATGCTTCTTTAAATAGAAACTTGGAGTAAAGATTAAACAGCAGAGGCGACAGAACACATCCCTGTCTAACTCCCCTCCTAATTTCTACTTCTGCGGATGTGGAACCTTCGATCCTAACTCTGGCTTTTTGGTTCCAGTACAAGTTTTTTAAGAGTTTGATGTCTTTTCCATCTAAACCGACTTCTTGCAAACGTTCTAATAGTAGGTCGTGTCTTACTCTATCAAATGCTTTTTCGAAGTCTATAAAGCATATAAATATATCTTTCTGTTGGTCGTAGCATTTTTGGGCGAGAACTAGTAAACTGAACAGGGCTTCTCTCGTTCCCACGCCGGCTCTAAATCCAAACTGATCGTCTCCGATGATTGTTTCGCACTTTCTATAGATACGATTATGTACGATTTTTAGTAGGACTTTTACTGCATGACTCATAAGGCTTATCAGACGGAACTCATTGCAGTGTTGTGGGTTTGGCTTTTTTGGTAGTGGGATGAATATTGACTCCAGCCAATCTTGGGGTATTATACCTGTATCATAAATGCGATTGAATAAAAGGACAAATAATTCGATATTTTCTTCGCTGATTAATTTGAACGTTTCGGGGTATATTCCGTCTGGACCTGGGCTTTTATTTGTTTTGAGATGATTAATTGCATTTATGATTTCAGATTTCAGAATTGTTGGCCCTTCGTTGTTATTTTCCAATCTTGGTTCTTCTCGTATGTCGTGAAAAAGAATTTTAATATAGTTTTCCCATTCTTTCAGTTTGTCTTCCGTTGATTCTAGCAGTTTGTCATCCGTGTTCAGCATGGTGTGAAAAGTCGTTCTCTTGGTAGTCGATGTAAACTCTTTTACCTTTTTATGTAAATTAAAAAAATCGTGCCTTTGTTGCAGTTCTTCTATTTCAACGCATTTTGTTTCCAGCCATTTCTCTTTTGCTTCGGTTATTTTTTTTTCGAATTATTCTATTTAGTCTTTTGTATTCTCCGTCCTTGTCATTTTTTCCTTTAGATTCTCTTCGTTTGTTCATTAATTGTAAAATCTCTTCTGTCATCCATTCCTGTTTGTTATTTCTGGGTGTTACTTTTAGATGTTTTTCCGTTACATTGTTCATTTGTTCTTGAATAGTTTTCCACAGAACGTTTATGTCATCGTACTCGCTAATTCTATTGTGGTCGATATATCCTAAATTTTTGTTTAATTCTTTATTTACTGTCTGATGTATGGTGTCGTTTTTCAATAATTGGATGTCTAATAGTTGGTGTTGAGGTTTTTGTTTCTTTATTAGTTTCCATCTTGCGCGAACTTTTGCAACAACAGGATTATGATCGGAATTGATATGTTTTTGCACTGATGATTGCATTGTGATATCTTTTGTTGACCAATATGTAATCTATTTGGTTACGGATTACTCTGTTTTGATTGTGTTGTGGTGAAGTCCAAGTGTACAATCTGCGAGGGTGTAATTTAAACCATGTATTTGTCACTACCATGTTGTGTTGTTGGCAAAATTCGGTCATTCTCTCTCCCCTGTCGTTCCTCGCTCCAAGTCCGAAGTTTCCGATCAATCCAGAAACTTTTCCTCTACCTAACTTAGCATTAAAGTCACCTAAGATAAATGTTAGGTCTCGTTTTTTGGTAATCTTTATTAGTTTTTCTACTTCAGCATACCACGCTTCTAGCTCTTCTATGGGTTTATCGGCCGTAGGGGCATAAGTTTGAATGATGTTAATATTTACTGGCTTTCCGGATAGTTGAATAAGAAGACATCGGTCCGAAAATGGCACAAAGTTTGTGACGGCATGGTTATATTTGTCTTCTAAAATTACTCCAACCCCGTTACGATGAACCGGATCGTTATTACCCGAGTAATAGAAAGTTTTGTTCATGGTTTTAACTTTACCTGAACCTGGCCATTTAACTTCACTCAAACCCAATATCTGCAACCCTAAACGTTTCATTTCGAGGCATGCATTTGCTAGTTTTCCTGTTTCGAACAGACTTCTAACGTTCCATGTTGCAATCTTAAAGTTTGTATTTAAAATATTTAGGCTATTCCTCCCAGGGATTCTTCGCACCCCTTGATCATCTAAGATCTGCCGGGGACTAGGGGCCAATTCTGTTTGTGCTTTCATTGTAGTTTTCTTGGGAAATATATACCAGAGTGGTTTCCCGTTGCCTTCTCTGGTTTGTATTTTAGCCGATCCTCTGGACACAGACGCTATTTGCAGCCGCCCACTCTGGGTCAAACGCTGCGTGCTAGTTTCATCCCTACCACTTACCAGCTCATCCGCCCGAAGCCGTTGGACAGCAAGTGGGAGATCGCTTATACCGGCAATTGCTCGCTAAAAAGTTTCGCCATATCTGGCTACCCTCACTTAGTTTAGCCTGCAGACCAATGCAGTTGCCCGGGGTGTGGCACGTGGAGCCATAAGTGAGAGTTAGTTGTCTTATGAGGACCAGTTAGCAAGAACCATCTCCCGTCTATGACGCTCGATGTGGTCATTCCGATAAAAGGTGCTACCTCTATAACACAACTCTACACCCCTGGTGTAGAGCCATATACGCATGCCATAAAAACGTTTAAAAACGATAAATCCCCTGGCCCGGACAATATTGATGGTGAGCTAATTAAAACAGGCGGTCATGAACTCATAAGTAAAATCCATCAATTAATAGAAATGACCTGGCAACAAGAAATAATGCCGAAAGAATGGTGTGGTAGTATTATTGTACCAATACACAAGAAAGGAAAAAAGGAATCATGAATGAATTACAGAGGAATCTCACTAATCAACACTACATTATAAAATATTGGCTTCGATATTATTAAAAAGATTAGTACCATACGCCGAAGAAATAGTTGGTGACTTTGGGAATATAATCACGACGTGCATCAGATTTTTATAGACTTCAAACAGGCTTATGATTCAATTAATCGTGCAACATTATGGAAGGCAATGATCGAGCTCGGCATATCCAAGAAACTAGCTGCGGTAACACAAATCTGGGTAAGTTACTCTTTTGCACAAGTTAGAATAGGGGGGAAAATATCAAATGCTTTCTGCGTAAATTCTGGACTGAGACAGGGAGATCCGTTGTCCCCATTGTTGTTTAACCTGGCCTTAGAATATGTCATGCGAAAAATATATCCAAAAATCAAACCAGACATAACTGCTCGGGGAGCAAAAATCATACTCGCCTTTGCCGATAACGTAGACGCAGTAGCACAATCAACATTAGTAATTAAGGATATTTTTTCAAGCTTTGAAGAAGCTGCATTAAACATCGGTCTAAAAATAAATGAAGACAAAACAAAATACATGGTCGTCTCAAAACAAGAACGACGGCGAATAAGGCAAAACATTACTATAAATGATCACAACTTCGAAGTGGTTAAAGAATTTAAATATCTAGGAGCAACAATCACAAATGACAACAAGTTTGAGCGAGAAGTTGAAACGAGAATAATGGCAGGAAACAGATCTTTCTTTGCAATGTAACATCTAATGAAGTCAAAACTTCTTTCACGAGGTACGAAAATCCGGATATATAAGACCATAATACGACCAGCAGTTGCGTATGGAAGCGAAACATGAACGCTAACAAAAAGAGAAGTAAATAAATTTCTGGTGTAGGAACGTAAAATTCTTCGAATGATATATGGCCCTTGCAGAGACAGCGTGACAAACGAATGGAGGGGCAGATACAATAACGAGATAGAGTCTCTATTCGGAAAAGAAAATCTAGTCAGATATATAAAGGCAAATAGACTCAGATGGGCAGGGCATGTGATACGCAGTAATGACAATCGCCTTATAAACAATGTATTATGGGAAAGGCCAGATGGAAGAAGGTCTATAGGGCGGCCTAGAAGAAGGTGGAAAGATGTTGTTAAAGAAGATCTAGAGAAAATGGAAGTGCGACAATGGGAATTACTGGCACAACTCCGACAAACATGGAAGGCAATAGTAAACGCGGCAAAAACTCACGAATTGTTGTAGTGCCATTGATGATGATGATGATCTCTAAATTTTGCATTCAATCTTTTAAAAAAGAACAATCGGCCAAATACTTTTTAAATTTTATTTACCACTTTAGATATTTTTTCTCAAGCAGTTCAATATCTTTCTAATGATATGGTATTTATGAAATAACCATTGTGCGCGTCTAGCGGGCCTTCACTATATTTGTTCTTTTATGAAGTACATGCCTTACGACAAGAAAAAATAAATTGATATTTAATAGTTTTATATAGTATTGAAAATCGTGTTTCACGGCAAAGTTTGTAAACTACTGTGGGAGAGTATCCGCCTCGGAATAAAAGCATTTGTTTAATTTTTTTGAAGATATGACGAATGCGATTTTCGACTGTTTATTATAATGGTGAACCAATTGGAACAGCATTTATCAATGGAATGTGTGTACTCTACTTATCAAAAACGTGTCGAAAATTAAAATGTTTGTGGTAAATTGGGCATTCATGGATGAAAAAGTCAGAGTAACTGTTTTTTATTAACCGTTCTTTTTTCATTTCTCAGGATATAGTCGTACTGAAATACTAAAAAAGTTTAATTTTTTCAATTTTTTCGATAGTTGATGGAATTGTTAATATTGTTCTGAAGCTATTTTATTGTAGCATATTAAACTTTACTAAATTATTATTTTAATGGGAATAAGCTACAATTTAAGTTTAAAATACGTTTATTGACGTTTCAATTTCCACTTCGGAAATTGTTCTCAAAATGCAAACATTCTTCTTCTTTTTCAGTGCCTTATCCGGTCTGGATGTGGGCGATCATCAAGGCTATCATGGTTTTATTGACTGCTCTGCAAAACAGCTCCGCTGAGGTCATCCTAAACCATTGGCAATTCGTCGTAAGCATTACGCCCTCTAGCGGCTATTGCAGTAACCGAGTTAAGAGCCATTATTTATTTTCTTTCACGTTGAAGGCCATTTGATTGAAGGCATATTGTGTTTTGGTGTCATTGGAGATTATAATAATAATAATAAAGGTCTTTATTTTTCCTTCAAATTCATACAATACACAAAATATATAAAATTATACATGCATATAATACAATAAGAAAGAAAAAATGCCGAAGATCAGGTGGTGCTGATTTCAAGAAATCAGTACCTCTGCTTTTCATCTTAACCAAGAGAAAAAAAATGTAATATATTTTTTTACATGTTCTGTAACAATCAAATAAAAAACCATAACTAATAGAAACATTTAGCATTTAAATATTGTCCAAGAACTATCACACAGTTTATACATATTTCATAACAGGTCATCAAATAGTTGCACATGTTTTAGTCACTTAGCAATTTAGATTAACGAGATTTCTTAAAAGATATAATCGATTTTAATTTTGTTTATTTAATTGATAGTGTATGTACTTTTGTACATATGATAGAGTATGTATTTTTACTTTCTAGTCCAGAATAGCACTCTTTCCTCAAAAGATGCAGTTGTGCAAGTGAACACTCCAAAAGTGCTTACATTGTATGAAATCGTTAATGACATTAAATTAAAAAACTGTACTTGTGTACATAACTTCACTATTTATAACTGTATAGTAAATATGACTGAAAATTTTATTAAGGACAAACGAGTTCATAGGTAAACATTCGACAGCGGATAATGTTAGTTCATACAAAGTTTAAGTTAAATTTGACTTATGCCACTTTGGGTTCTTTGTTTGGTATAACAGCTGACTTAACAAAAACTTATATTTATAAATTAATACCTATCTTGAGTCACAACTTACGGCCTTTGGTGTATTTTCCCACCAAAGGAGAAATTCTTAAAAACATGTCAGTTTGTTTTGCTGATTTTCAAAATGTTAGGCTAATTTTGGACTGTACTGACATTTATGTACAGACTCCAAGTGTTTGTGTTGCCGAATACTATTTTATTCTCAATATAAATCCCATTTAACAATTAGTTTATGATTGGTGTTTCACCTGGTGGGTTAATAACTTACGTCAGTGAATTTTCCAGTCAAAATAAGATAACCGAGTTTAAAACTTGTTCTCCTTCTAAATCACATCTTGAATTTTTAGTACCACCCAAAAACTTACATATATTCTAAGATATTTAACTTAAGGATTAAAAAATAGAACTTTAAGTTCTTGTTAACTCTTTAACTCTAACAAGTCTATAACTAAAATAAAACTTATAATTAACAAAATTGTCTATGTATTAATCAGTAGAAATAAACAATAGTCAAACAAAAAATATTGAATTTAAAAAACCATGGATAAACGAACAAAACTACTCCAAAAACATAAAACTAACGCAATCGCAATATACAAGATGAGGTGTAAACAATTATTATAATGGCTCTTAGCTCGGTTCAAATTGATACCGCATTGGCGCTGCGATTTTAATCCGAATAGTCAATTGTCGGAGATTTTTCAACCATGAAATACGACGGCGCGTCGGTCCTCTTCTGCCAAATACTTTACCCTGCATAACGAGTTGAACAATTCGATATTTTTCTTCGTTCCGCATCACGTGGCCGAGGTGCTCAAGCTTACGTTGTTTAATTAATTTAAGAACTTCTTTTTCTTTTGTCATGCGCTGTAGGACCTCAACGTTGGTGACATGATCCACGTAGGGTATTTTTAGTATCCTTCTGTATATCCACATCTCGAAGGCTTCGATTCGTTTTTCAGTGGCTTGCGTCAGTGTCCAGGCTTCAACTCCATACAGCAACACTGGAAGAACGTAGCACCTTATTATCCGCATCTTGGTTCCCAAACTGAGATCACTGCAGCACAACAAGGATCTCAACTTAATAAATGTAGACCGTCCCATTTCAATTCTGAATCTAATCTCTTGAGCGTAGTCCCATTGTGAGTTGAGGGTAGTTCCGAGGTAAGTGAATCTGTCGACTCTCTGGATATCTTCGCTACCTGCCATTAGTGCCCCGGGATCTAAATTTGTACGGCTGACAACCATTAATTTAGTTTTCTTAATATTAAGGTTTAGTCCGTATGTTACGCTTACAGTTCGCACTCGGTCTAGTAAGGCCTGCAGATCGTTTAGGCTGGTTGCTAGTAACGCAGTGTCATCGGCGTAGCGGATATTATTGATGTATTCACCGTTCACTCGGATTCCCATCTCTAGGTTTGTGAGGGCTTCAGTAAAAATCTCCTCAGAGTATATATTGAAAAGAGTCGGCGATAGCACACATCCTTGCCTTACTCCTCGCATGATCTTCACTTGGTCGGTCAGCTGTTCTTCGACCTTGATTTGAGCACGCTGGATCCAGTATTCTTCCAGTATATTAGGTAGAATTATTCTATCTATTGAATCATAGGCTTGTTTAAAATCTACAAAGAGATTGTAAACGTCAATGTCATATTCCCATGCTTTGGGTACTAGTATTTGTTTAACTGTAAAGGCTGTAGTTGGTCAATGGTAGATCTATTTTGCCTAAACTCTGCTTGATATTCCCCGATGATTTTTTCCGTGAGAGGTTGAAGTCTTCGATTAATGATGTTTGTGAGTATTTTGTATCCCGATCAAAGTAAAGAGATGCCTCTATAATTCTGACACAACAGTTTCTCCGTTTTTTTGTAAATAGAGCAGATTATACTTTTCTTCCATTGCTGTGGGATTTCTTCTTCTATCCATATCTCTCGTATTAGCTGGTACATCTGTTGTGTCAAATTCCTTCCTTCTTGCTTGAGTAGTTCTGTCGGTATTTTCTCTATTCCCGGTGCTTTATGGCTTTTTTGTATGTGGATTGCCGTTTGCTCCTCTAGCGTTGGGGGTCAAGTTAATTCATTTTCTTCTCCATCTTTCCCCAGCTCTTGTTGTTGTACCTTCTACCGTGCCTGCTACTGCCTCTGTTGGTGTAATGGTGGTTGTGTTACTTTGTTGAGTAATTCCTTAAAATATGTCATCCAGGTTCTCTTAATTTCTTCCATATCGCTAATGGCTTCACCCTTCTTATTTTCGCAGAGGCTAGTCTTCGGTTTGTATCCCTGTCTTAAATGTTTGATAAAGTGGTTTGCACTACGTGTTTCGTTTTCCTTAAACTTCCTCTCTATGTTTAGTATCCGTTGGTTTTCGTACTTTTTTTTTTCTGCCTGCACAGTTTATCTGCTTTTCGTTTTTCTTCGTCAATCAGCTTGTATCACCTTACCCAAAACATTTAGGCATCTAAATGGGATGACTACTGCGTGGCAAGCTTGATGTCTCACGTCTTAAAAACGTTCACATCAGACGCGGAATTCTAACTCAACGTACTTACATAGAGAGCCCGTAATATGAACGTAGAAATATACGCCCGCTTCATAGACCATCGCAAAGCTTTTTACTGCGTCCAACACCGGAAACTGGCAGAAATACTCAGAGTAACAGGTATAGATTAGGATGACTTAAGAATCAATACGAAACTCTACTGGCATCAGGTAGCTCAAGTAAGGATGGAGAGTGTCCATCCTTACATGCTGTCTGTCATAACATCTCCATTGAAGTCGAAGGAGATGTTATGACAGATAGCAATGAATATTATCGCCTTATTCGGAAAACACCTTCACCGAAGCTCTTAAAGGCACTAGCGCTAGAGTCAAAATCAACGGCAAAACAAACAAATACTGTCGTTATTGCCAGCAATTTGCCAGATATCCAGCCACTAATAAACAAAATTGTAGAATGCAGTGAGCGTTACAGTCCTGTGTGTTAATATAATTTTATAAAAGATTAACACTAAAAATATACATTCCATAAAAAGATTTATATCTATGTAGTTTGCAATTTTTATTTAAGTTGCTGAATCCTTTATAAATATTCATAAATGAAATAGGTAGCGTAAACATGTAAGGGTTTTTGATAACTTTTGAATGTTGTAGTTTCTAGATAAGAAAATAAACCTATTCCTTATCTGCTATAAAAAATCGATAACATTACATCAATCAAACATTGCTTCTAAGCTTTGAGCATATTAGTTTATTAACTTTAGGCATTCTGCACCTCTTGTTTTAACAAAAATCATTTGTTCGAGCTTATAGTACAGGAGGTTAACCGACGAACTTCAACAACTGTAGAGAATCACCACACAAAGAGAAGAGGAGAAAAGAAGATACACAAAAGAAAAAAACGAAACCACTTGAACAAGAAACTTAAATGTATCGGAAACTTCAACAAAAAGAAAGAATTCAGAGCATTCTATAAGAAAGTTAACCACAAAAATAATTAAAGGCAACCACAAGACAATGCGGAAGTCAGAATGGCGACCTATTCACAACAAGGAACGATGTATTGAATAGATGAGTGGAATACTTTAACTAGACACTTAATATAGAGGAAGAAGAAGAAAACCTGTAAGACGAAAGAGATGAGATAAGGAGAACAGGCAATTCTTGTAGTTAAAGCTGTAGTTAAAAAACTAGCCAGAAACAAATCACTTTTTTTCTGTACTTTATAATCAAACTTAAAACATGTCAAAAAATAAAATAAGACTTAAAAAAGTTCATTTGTACCGTCCTTGGTATTTAATGTAAATTTTTTTAAACCAAGGTACCATGTAATTACTGCAATCAGCTACAATATTTTAAGGAATTTATTAGAAAACTGGCCAGCATCAACAGTTATTTATACAGACCAAAGTCAGATCAAAGTCTTCTTTTGACACTGGATGCGCTTTTTATATTCTTTCAAAAACATAGAAAAGTATAGAAAACATGTTTACTCCAGATCATAATTTTTCAATTTTTACTGCTGAAGCCGTAGCAATTTATAAAGCATTAAAATATTTTAAGAATTCCAATGACAGTTCCGCAATAATTGCATCTGATTCTATGTCGGTGTTTATAGCCATTGAGACTTTTCCTAGCAAAAGCACCAAAATTTACATCCTTCTAATCAAAAAAATTATTTTTGAATTACATCAGGAACAAAGAACATTCATCTGGCGAAACTTAAAATTGTAAATTGCAATTTATGTAAAGTTTGTCAAAAAGAAGCAGACTTAAACCACATTTTCGTTGAATGTACAAAATATATACAACAAACTAACGACTTAATAAAAAATGTAATCAAACATAAAATCCTACCACCCTATAATATGTGTTACCCTTTGTCATTAAATAACAAAATTGTGTCTATCTACTTAACAGAATTTATTTCGAAAAGTAACCTCAATTTGTAAAACGCTTTCGCCCTCATGTTTATGGAGCTTAATAAATTTCGACAATTGTATAAATAAAATAGTTTTTATTACATTTTAAACATCATAATAACAACATATTAACAATTTTATTTTTCATGATATGACATTTGAGAGTCTAATAATAGCCAAAAATAATCGCCCGCTTCAATAAAGTAATTACCTAGGTATATCATATTATTTATAAAACCAAATCCAAGACTATATTTATCCCACACTAACCATTGTAAGAAGAAACAATACCAGCAACACGAAGCCGCTCCATAAAAATATCGACACTACTTCATTAAAAAAATAAATTGGATTTTTTATGGACGACCCGTCGCAGTGTAGACCATTTCGTGTGTTAGATTATCTTCTAATAAAGGCGATTATTGAAGAAAATTGACTGCTACCTCATTTTTCATTGAGTCAATGCAACAGCAAGAGCCGGAGATGAAAAAACAACAAACAGGTCGATCTGAAGAAGACCGGCATTCTCTACATCATTTATTAGATTCCTTTGCAGTATTTTATAATGTGTAAGAGGGAGAATTGTTTAACAGTACTTTAAAAACAGAATTTAGATCCTTATATATATATATATATATATATATATATATATATATATATATATATATTATTGTGATATTCAAAATCTTAGTGCGCCAAGCAATTAATTAGCTAATTAATTAATTAATTAAAATTATTTCAATGATATGATTATGATTCTATCACACTTTTTAATTCTCTTATCTCAGGGTTATATTCGTGCTTCAATATCTATGCTTTACATGTGAAAGGTAAGGTCCAAAGAATACGGGAATAATAAAAAACATATATGATATAACATTATATATAAAAATAAAAATAATGAAATAAAATTCACACTCAAATGTTTTCAATAAACAATATCTCATATAATGATTCTCAAAATTTTGTTCTACGTACGTGAACCTTCAAAATTAATGGTACAAACAATATTAGTTAAAATCTCAAAATCCCAATTATTATTCTAAATCTCCTAATCAAAATATTTATATCTTTTCTAAAGTAATTGAAAAAATTGTGTTATCAATAAAAGAAAAACTGCAGAAAAACAAAACTATCTCTCTCTGATGATGAATGGTCCAAATCCTTGTTCCTTGTAGCCTATACTATCTATTCTTGGCAGCTCCCTAGGTAATCAGCAATCTTACAACAAATTGTTGCAAGTTTATCGTCCTAAATGATCTCCTTCAAATGCCTGAATCGTTCAAATTATGCTAGCCTTTTCTCCTCTCGATAAACTGAATCTCTCGTTGGCCTGAGTAAAAAATGACTCTTGGAATATCTTCTCTTTACGATAAACTGAATCTCTCGTTGGCCTGAACAGTGACTCTTGGAATATAAGTAGAAAAATATGACTTACAATCGTTTACTGGATCAGCTTCTGTCAGATACACTAACTACACGAAAACTCACAAACTTTCACTGCTACTGCTTCCTACCTCTGGGAAACTACCAGAGAACAACGGCCGTTCGCCTTGCACCCTTGGAAACCAACTGACTTTTTTTTTCTTCAAAAACTAACTAAAGTCTCATTCTCAAACCAACCATCCCACCTTTTTCAATCTCATCCAATCAAAACGCGTCATACATCTCCCATTTCTTCATTTCGATAACAGAAACAAATTTTTACCTACAATTATAAAATTTCCTAAAACTTATTTACAAACTAATCTTATTCTACCAATTCTTATGAACTAACAAAAACATATCTTTCTAAAATCTATTCTATTGTCCTCATTACTGCACAAATTTATTTGGAAAACCCGCTTCCATTGTCTAAGATTTCACTTAAGCTCCTCACGTCACTCAAATATATTTTAACAAAGAAAATAATTTATGCATATCTTACGTTTTGTTCAATATAGGTAGTATCCAAAGATAAAGGACTTTCATTCTTCGAAATGTTTGTAGTTTATTATTCGACTTATCTAAATTATTTTAATTTTTTGAAATATTTTAAGCAAACCAATATTTTTCTCGATTTTACATATCATAACAATATATATATATATATATATATATATATATATATATATATATATATATATTGATAAAGTTGTATTTTATTAATTTTATTTTTTTTTTATATAATAAATGTAATTTTTATAATATGTGGTTCGTTGTTTAATTTAATATACCTCGGCTAGCTCAATTATGTGTTCGTTCTAAGCAATCTGTCACTGTGTGACGTCGACTCTGTAGTCTCCTGGTAGAGTTCAAAAAAAAAATTAAACCAAAATTTACTTTAGACCTTTGATAAATTAACCCAAATGAAGCACGTTATTTATTAATATTGAACAAATTTAATATAAACAATAAAATTCGTCTGCAACTTCGGTTGCCTTTAAAAATTTACAAAAATAGGAATCGTTTAAGTCTTAACGTGGTTTAGTGACGTGACAATAAAAATGTATTACAAAATGTGGAGACTCTCTACAAGTACCTAAAACTAAATAAATATTGCAACTTTATAAAGTGTTTAAATGAACTATAAAGAAAAAGAAAATGAACACTTTATTCCGCTGATACTCAAATATAATCAAAATTTCAAATGATCCCCAAAATTATTGTCCAACGTCACTTTAAAACAGTTCTGATTTCTTTGAAGGAAACTAACTACTCAAAAATAATCGGTGAAACTGGAATATCAATCCTTTCTTCGGAAGTTAAGGTACGTACTATTCTATTTTTAATTTAATGATCATTAATAATTTCAATTTTTAAGGCCTATCGCAATTATGTTAATTCATGAATTTTAATTTTCTCAATTTAAATGACATTTCTATACTCCAATATAATTTATAAGTGAAATTGTTTCTCTTACTCTCTGGAACAAATTTCTGGATATCTCTGCTGTGGAAACTGTGGAAAAACTAAATTCTAATTAGACGAGTTAAAAAACACTCCCGACCTATTCCACAGTTTCAGGGCTCTCCTTCGTCCAAAAAAAAACCTCGTCGGCGTCCTCTCCAAAAACCAATTCCTCTTATTATCCGTTGCTAACAGCAACCAACCTTCTTTTTTTTTTCTGTCTTCTATTTAAATATTTTAAACCATAAAACTGTCCTGTTTGACATATTTGTCAAGCCACATTACTTTCTCATAATCACTTTAATCACATATAATTTGGGAATTTACAAAAAAAAATGTTTAGATATAAAACTTCACCTATACACTAGGCAACTATACTATTCAGAAATTATTAACACTATACCAGGTAAGTCAAAATTAATTTATTTAACAATTTACTAATCTTTTTCTCTCTTTTATTTCAGAGTCGAACCCACATTGTGATGGCTTCATGAAATTCATAAACAACAAACTCATATAAAAATCCATTAAAGTTGTATATATTTTAACATATTGAAATCATTTCAATATATATGGAAAAGGATAATGCGAGTGAATAATAAAAGTAAAATGTAATGGCATGTCTCGCAAAATAGAAGGCAATCATATATACGTAGTTTTGACTATTGGTCGTCTTCAGTACGGTGCAGCCAATTTAGAAAAGGAGCCTGTTAACTTAAGAAAGGATCACTACAGGAGTAATGCCACAAATTGGTCGCATTGGTTGCAACATCTTATGTCAATTCTCGTGTACCTTTATCTAAAGTAACATATTTAATGTTTTCAAGATGCCCTTATAAACTTAAATATAAAATCTTATATGTAGCACAGCCACAGGCAACTACTTCCACTGCTAACTAAAAAACAATAAAACCACAAGATCTAAGGAGACCGAAAATAAGTTAGCACATCTCAGCATCTTCAAAACGAAAAACCAGTTACAAAAAACAAGACAGAAGCGATTCAATCTATATATCTATGGATGCCCGAGGTAGAAAAAACTACTATATGACAATTTTGTAAAATTCTAGGATCTCTTTTCGATTATGTTAAAATATCTTGTAGCCATACTAGTAATAAGAGATTTTTTTTATTTAAGCCATTAAGAAATTTATATTTCAAATATAAATTCTATGAATAAGTTCATTTTATTTATATGTATTACTTAGACTACCTTTCTTGCAGTGACTCAAAAATATATAAATACATGGTTGCATGTGATATTGAAAAAAATGAAGTATCAAAGTTGTACGTCATCTAATTATTATTAAAATAGTAAGAATTGTTTAAATTTAATTTAAAAATTAAGTATTTCTTTCATATTTTCATGTTCAACTGTCAAGTGATAATCTTAAACAATAGCAAATTCGTGAAATACGGTATACATATTTATGTCTTATTCACCTCTGTCAACCCTCTTACCTTAAAGATACATTGGTCACACACGTGTATTTTTAAACTTCTAATACCTACTGTTATCAAAGTTTCGGTAATTCGATGAACCCCCATCAGGTGACAACCAGACAATCAATTTTTTTAATCACGAAAGGTTTTTGCTATTAGATTTTGATAACCCTCCACAAAATCATTTGAAAGGTCATTAAAATCTGATCCCAAAATTTCGACTTTTACATTAATACATTTTAATAACAAAAATTAAAAATTTAGGTTCATAACATCTGATGACAGAGTATAACGCTGGTAGGCCCACAAGAAAAAATCTAATGGGGTAAGATCCGGTGATCTCGTTGGCCACTCTATCGGTCCACGATGTTAAATCTATCGTCCTGAAAAATCTGTGTGTAGATAGATTCTGCTTGCATAATGGGACCAAGTTCCGTTTTGACGAAAAACGATGTCTTCTTCTCCTTCTTAAGTGCCTTATCCGGTCCGGATGTTGGCGATCATCAAGGCTATCATGGTTTTATTGACTGCTCAGTGAAACAGGTCTGCGGAGGTCATCCCAAACCATTGTAGGAAGTTGTTCAACCACGAGATACGACGGCGTCTCGGTACTTTCCTGTCAAATACTTTATCCTACATAGCGAGTTGAAGAATTATATATTTTTCTTCGTTTCGCATCACGTGGCTGAGGTACTCAAGCTTAAGTTGTTTCACTAAATTAAGCACTTCTTTTTCGTTTGTCATTGATGTATTCACCGTTCACTTGGATTTGTATCTCTAGTTTTGTGAGGACTTCAGTAAAAATTTCCTCAGAGTATAACTTAAATAGAGTCGGCGAGAACACACAGCCTTGCCTTACTCCTCACATGATCTTCACTTGGTCGGTCAGCTGGTCTTCGACCTTGACTTGAGCACGCTGATTCCAGTATAAATTCATGATGATCCGAATGTTCTTGTCACCCAATCCTACTCTTTCTAGGGCAGCGAGCATCTTCTGATGCTGTCAACGGTCAAATGCCTTTGCATAGTCAATAAAACAAATATAGACATCACAACTGACATTGCGGCATCTCTGAAGTAGGACTTGTAAGGTGAAAAGTGCTTCACGTGTACCCATGGAATTGCTAAATCCAAATTGCATTTCACCGACCTTCGCATTTCTTGTAAATTCTGGCATGTATGATTTTAAGAAAAATCTTAAGTGCATGTCTCATAAGGCTGATAGTTTGGAAATTTTCGCACGTTTATGCAGATCCTTTTTGCTCGCAAATTAATGTCATAGTGAAAATGCATGGTGGATCTCAAAACGATAGTGAAAACATTATAACTATTTTTGCATTCTCCAACATATTTTTCGCCATTTAAATTTCGGTCAATGAATATTGGGCCTACAAGATATTTATCCAATATACCTGCCATACATTTAACTTTTCTGGAAATTGTGTATGAGTAACCACAACAAATTTTTAAAAAAGTGTACCTTTGGAAATATTTTTTCATAAATAATTTTACCAAAAGATTTAGTTTAAATCATTAGTCAATAGTTCGATGAACTGAAAACAATTTAACCTTTTAATTTTTTGTTTTAAGTAATAATAATGTCATTAATGTAGATTAAAATAATATTATATTATATAATAATTTTAATATAATTTAAGAAAAAGAAATTACAATAAGAGTAACGGATATTAAGATCGGTAATAATTGGAAGAATTAAAAGAAAGTTGTGAGAACATTGGTTGTGGGAATTATATTATTACAATTTTTCTGTTATTACGGTACAGCGCATCAGTAACAATAGAGATATTTGTTTAAATTTAAATAGATCATAATATTCTCAGATATCGTGACAATTAGGGCTACCATTAAGACATTAATGTGTTTGTATAATGGAATATTGTGGATAACTTCGCTTTTGGGGCCCTTTTTAAAAATATTAAAATTAAAAATGCCAACACTAGTCAACAGCTGATAAATAACTGCTAAAAATTCCAAGTTGTTGATAGCAAGATTCTTATTACTTTTGCAACATTTTTAGAATATATTGCATACAATTATTTTCTAGAAAGATACCAGTTATATCAGAAATGATATATCAATAATTTTGTTTGAAAATTTGGCGGAGGTGCCCAAAGAAATAGAAATATTTGTCCGAAACTCGGTTAACCAAAAAGTTGTGCATTACAGTGGTTGTTTTAAAAGACTACTTTTTCAATTTATAGTTATGACCGCTTAGTCTAGCATCTTCATTGATATTAAAAAAAATTTGATGTTCCTCAAAAATCCCCCCTCAGAATTCTATAAGTAGATATTTTTTTATTATTGTTACATTGCATGTTTACAACCTACTCTATACACAGAATAAATAGTAAATACGTACAGTCCAGTGACAGTTCTCTAAGTATTATTCTGGTAGGTCTTCTGGCCATACTATCTTCAATCTTCTTTCGGCAAGTGGTTGTGTGAATAAATTATTTATCAGTTCGTTGTTGTGATCAGTGGTGCGATTTTTATATCTTATTAGGTGATTCTTTATTATATCCTTAAGTAATGGGATGTCCAGATCATTGTGAAGTAGTTGGTTAGCCATTGGATTCCGCCAACCACAGTCCATCCGATGAGAGGGTATAAATAGGCATGCACTTGTTTATAACATTCATTAATTAATTAATAATAATTCAGTAATAAGTCAAGCATCCAATAAGTTCATTGTTAATTGTATAAGAGAGTGTATTTATAGTTCGGCAATAAGTATTTTGTATTACATTTTGAAAATAAAGTTTTTAAAAACAAAGTGTCTACGAAAATAAATTTAATTAGCAGCCTTAACTTAACGCTTCGATCTTCTTCTTCAAGTGCCATCTTCGTTCCGAAGGTTAGCGATCATCAGGGCTATACGTATTTTCGAAACTGTTGACCGAAACAATTCGTTGTTGCTACAGCTATACCATTCCTGTAGACTTTTTAGCCAGGAGTTTCGTCTTCTTCCTATGGACCTTTTTCCTGCTATTTTCCCTTGTATAATTATTCGAAGCAGTTCATATCTTTCGCCTCTTGTATTGTGTCCCAAGTATTGCAGTTTTCGTTTTTTGATCGTAAATATGACTTCCTTTTCTTTATTAATTCTTCTTAAGACCTCGACATTTGTGACTCTCTCGGTCTATGATATTCTCAGGATTCTGCGATACATCCACAGTTCAAATGCCTCTATTTTTTTGTATCAATCTTTTTCAACGTCCATGACTCCATTCCGTAGAACAGCACAGAAAGTACGTAACATCTCATCAGACGAAGTTTCATTTCAAGGCTCAAATCTCTTTCGCAGAACATTCTCTTCAACTTCAATTTCTTTAGTGGTATTATTCTCTACTCTCACTACTGTTTTTTGATTGTAGTGCATATTTGCTATTAGTCGAATGTCTCGTTTATCTTTTCTGTCAGGAGTCTGATTAGGTGATCATGCCGTACTTTATCAAAGGCCTTGTTGTAATCTATGAAACACATGAACACATCTTGATTTATGTCAAGACATCTTGGAGACATAACGTTCAGTGCAAACAACGCCTCTCTTATTCCGAGACCATTTCGGAATCCAAACTGGGTATTATTGATGTCCATTTCCAGTTTTCTGTGTACTCTAGAGTATATAATTTTCAGGAATATTTTCAGTACATGGCTCATCAGACTGATTGTACGGTAATCACTACATTGTTTGGCATATCTTTTTTGGTATAATAACAAAGGTGGATAAAAGCCATTCTTGTGGTATTTTTCCTCATGTATAAATGCTATTGAAAAGTTTTAACTAAAATGTGAATCGAGTCTTTTTCTATTAGTTTAAGGATTTCCGTTGGTATTTTATCTGGACCTGGGGCTTTACCATTTTTCATTCTTTTTAGTGCGTACATTACTTCCTCTTCCGTTATTTCTGGACCTTCGTCTCCTTATATGTTACTTAGCTCAGATTGTTGTCTATCATCTGCAAAGAGCTCTTCAATATAGTTTTTCCATGTCTTCAACTGCTCTTCTAGTTCTGTTATTATGTTTCCGTTGACATTATACAGGGTATTTGGCTGCTTACGTTTTTGTGTACCTGCAAGTTCTTTCACTTTTTTATGTACATTAAAAATATCATGTTTTGCCTGCAATTGCTCTATTTCTTCACATTTTCTTTTATAGAAATCTTCTTTTGCTATTCTGATTTCTATTTTGATTTCTTTCTGTATTTGTTTATAAATTTGTTCGTTTTTTCCTTTCGTTATTCTCCGATTGTCTATGAGAAGAAGGATCTTATCAGTCATCCACCTTTGTTTTATTTTTGGTTTTTCTCTAGTCAGAATTTTCTTCGCAGGACCTCTTTCGCCATTTTTACGTTTTACCATTTTTTATCTATGTTGTTCGTTGGCTAAGATGTTTCTTTTTCATGAAGTATTTTCAAATTATTATTAATACATTTTTGCAGTTTCTCCTTTACCTCCAGGTTACATAAATGACTGACGTCTATCTGATTTGCTTCTTTTCTGCTCCAATCTTTTTAGTTTAATACTCATTTGCGCTATTAGAGGGTTAGGGTCTGAAAAGACCATAACCTGCTTGGCCAGAACGCATCGATATCGTTTTGTAAAATGTTACATTTACCCCGTACTGCTATATGGTGTAGAAACCTGGACCATAAAGGCCAATGTGATGAACTGATTGAAGGCCTTTGAAATGTGGGTATTTAGAAGACTACTAAAAATTCCCTGGACAGATCACACAACAAATGTCGAAGTATTAAATCGAATGGGCAGAGAACGAGAATTGCTGCCAATAATAAAAAGAAGAAAAACTGCTTATCTGGGTCATATTATATTTTGAAATTCCAAGTACCAGTTCTTAAAGCTTATTGTGGAAGGGAAGATAGTAGGAAAACGGGGCGTCGGAAGAAGGAAATATTCATGGCTTAAAAACATAAGGGATTGGACACATCTCAATGCCCATGCACTCTTTAGAGCCACACAAGATCGAGAGGAGGATGCCAGATTTGTCGCCAACATCCACTAAATAGATATGGCACCATAAGAAGAAGAAAGTCCTATATACCTATTATTGATACACTTTTTATCATTTGGTACATCCTATATACCAGAGAATCTAGCATAAAAATTATTCTTTGATTGAACTCTGGTACAACGGTTGACCAGCATTTTTTCATAGAGAAAACATTAATATATTTAAAATCTAGTAACTGATATATTAACTATAATATTCCAAACTATTATCTGACAAAACTTCATCATAATAAACTTGTGGCTTAAAGGGTTAAAAAAAATGCTCAAAACAATAAAAAAAACTTCCACTCCACGTTCTATTCTGTTAAAATAAAGTTATCGTTGTTGTAAACTTATTTTAGAGTATCAAGACTCTCACCATTCCTTAAAAAAATGTTACCAACAATACACTTCGGATAAAAATTTAAAATGTATAGGCATTCCAATCAGGCACTGACTCATTCGAATCCAATTCCGACGGTTTCGTTTTTTATTTTTTGTTTCATTTACTCGACTAGATAAACTTGTTGGAAACACAATGGCCTGCTTCGATCGGCTCATTACCGACACTATCGCCTATCTCAAAATTGTTTTTGCTCAAGTTGATGTTTCCTAACCGTCGTGACTTGCAAAAGCTGCCGTCGCTTTTTTAAATGAGGTTTCAAACAATAGAAACACCCCATGGTGTAAGGGCTTCTGGGTTAATATGTTTTTTTTTTCAATTTCAACGGACAAAAGTTTTTTAGCTGGGAAGACAAAATAAGAATTTTGGTAAATTTAATTAAAAAGAAGTTAGTGGAAAACCGAGATAAACAATATATAGGAATTAAAAACGGCTTACAACAACTAAAACAAAAAATATATTGTAATATTAGGATAAAAACTTTATACATATAGTACATTTCACGAATTTACGATCATTTTGGATTAGGGATAAATGCTTTGACTCAAACAGGATGGACTTTTTCTATGATATTACTAATGATTCTGATTTTTTAACTAAAACTTATAACTATTTAATATTAAAGCATTTTCGTCTAAAAAAATACGATCAACTGCTAAAAAAACAACCGTCCAGTGGTTTAATAATAAATGAATGCCTTATAGATCTAATCTTTTTCTTTTCGTCGTGGAAGAAGAAGTCTCTCAAATATTAAAGTCTCTTAGTAATTCTAATTGTAGGGACGTTTATGAAATTAATAGCAAAATCTTACAAGAAACTTCATCGCTAAACAAAATTCGCTTGTAAAAATCAGAATCAACGGTAATCTCTTTTTGAGCCCATTCACAGAATCTACGTCTTACTAGGTGATCGTGTAGTTTCAATTCTTGCACAAGTTAAATATTTTGAAGATATTTCCGCAGAATCTTCCATAAAATGGATGTACACATATCCAACTGCTATACACGATGGCGTATAGACTGATTCGGGTCTTCCTCTACGCTACGCTCTACTTCAGCAACAACTTCTTCTATATGCACTGTACGACGATGTCTCTATGGATGCGTATCATCATTTAGAATAAACGTGGAGCGAAAACGATCCATGATTAATCGAATTAATTGCTCTGATGGACGATTATGTTGGCCATAAAATAAATTTGAAAATTTGGAAGCGTTGCTCAGGCCAGCGGCGGCTCGTGGCCTAAGAAAGTGGTGAAGACGAGGAAACTTTGCTGGAGCCAAGAGGAGTTTTGGTACCTACGACGTGCCCAAATCTTATTAAAAATTCGATCAAAAAATGTAGAGTTTAGGGCTCTAATAACTTGAAAACAGTTTTTTAGGCACTTATACTAGATACGATTCGTTCTGCTTGCCTGGAGTATTTTAATTCTGAACCTTCGACATTTCATTGAGGGTTTTTTGGCGATTAAAACACCACGCCTGGTAAAATGGGTTTGTTGAGTTTCGATTCAGCCGCCCACTCTGGGTCAGATGCTGATTACAGCCGATCAATCTGGATCAGACACTGCAGTGTTTACTGGTTTTGGTCCACCCCGAGTATTTCATTTCCCCAGTACCACCTATATCTGGGAGGTATTCCTCTATCCGCCACCTGGGGAGGCGCCTAATGGAGGTCCAACAACCTCTCACGGGATGACAGAGAGAGAGAGAGAGAGAGAGAGAGAGAGAGAGAAAGAGAGAGAGGACTAAAGTGACAGATGTCATAGAAAAAATTGCAAAAGCCAAATGGAGATGAGCTGGACATGTAGCACGTTTAAATGATAATAGGTGGAGCAAAAGACTCATAGAATGGAGACCTAGAGAAGATAAAAGACACCGAGGTAGACCACCAAAAAGATGGATGGATGACTTGAGAAAAACAAAATTGGATGCAAGAGGTTGCCGAATGATGATGGTGATGATATTAGAACCGAGGGTGAAGAGATACTTAAACAAAAAAAGCAGTATTCGATAGACTAATAGAACTGACTTATCTAGTTTTTATAAATCAAGTCGATCCTTCGGCCTTTTAAGGCGGCAAATATATCAATAATATCCTCGTAGAAAAGATGCTTCTGCATAAATTCATTCAACAGTCCTTTGCGATAACAGTCAAACTGGATAGTCTATCTTGTGAAATAGTGTTCCTTGTAAAAGTTTTTAACCTTTTTAAGCACGAAAAACTTCTTTCTACGAAAACGCTTATCGATGGAATTGTCAGAATTAAACAAAACAAATTATAGGCTTTTGCAACAATGTCTTTATATGGTTGTAACTTTATAACCAATTCTTGCAAATTCACATTTTTGTCATTTTTGTCGGCATAAAGAAGGCAGAGCTCACTTGTAAGTCTTTGATGTTTAGTAACTTGTGTGAAATAATACTCAAATAAATTTTGAAAAGCGTCGGAAGGGAAGGCCAAACTGTATGACTCAAATTTTGCTGTATCTGCTAAGCTTACGAATTTTAATTTATCACAATCCTGAAAACGTATATCTATTTCTATTAAAATATGATCATTTATTTCAAAAAATAATGCTCTGTATTGAGTAGCAATTGCATTCTTGCTCATACTATCATCACACCTAAATCGTTTGGAAGTGTTAATGACCGTCATTGTGCTTGCTTTTCAAAAATAGAATTAAAAAATTCTTCATTTCTTTTATTACTTATTAATTGACGAGTTCTCCTTATCTGGTTTAAACAAAAATTAATATCTAAAAATTGTAAAATTGTAGGGACTTTTTTAGAAGAACATCATATAAAATATCTGTTATATGAAAAATGTCGCTAAAAACTGTTACTAAAAATGTGAACTCAAAATCATTTAAATCTCTTAAAAACCCTTTAGCCAACTGAACTGATTTGCGGTTTGACTCTTCAGAATTCATTATATTATTAAAAACCTTTTTTAATTTTTCCCAGTCTTCAATAATTACACTGATTAATTTTGAATTAGACGACCATCTTGTCCCTGTAATTGTTGGCATACGTCTAGCTGATGTAGATGCAAGAGCGTATGATCGTTTTGCTGAACTATGAAAAAACAATGAGATTCCGGTACCTAATAGTTGCAAAAAAGTCGACATTTTGATATTTTCTTAAAGCTCTGTTGCAAAACAAGATTAAGTCGATGGGCTTATATTAAAGTGCACTAAACAAATTAACTTAATACTGTGACTAAACTAAACTAATAAATACATTACATAAACAATATTATATAAAAAATATCTATATAATAGACTAAATTTCAAAATATTGTCGCTGAGAGAAATTACCGAAAAATAGGAATACTATATACTCATTAAACTAGTGGGTGAAGACGGATAGTTTATTTTTCAATTGATCTGCACTTCCTAGTTTTCTCAGCTATCACTAACGACAGGTTGACGTCACGTTGCCATGGCAACCGTGAACGGTTGTGCAGAGGGATTCCGCATTTCAAAAGTGATATTCACCTATTCTTGAATCGTACACGACTAGCGACACAGGTCAGGACTTGACCGTCAAGTACCTGCCGCTAATAAAGCTAGTTATCTTTTTTAATTTTTAGATTAATTAAAAGAGAATGAATAATTAATTTCAGAATTTAGATATAATAATGTTGCTTTTATTTTTTATTTATTTGTCTTAATTTAATTATATTTTTTTGGTGAACCTCACCTTCACCTACTTCACCAGGCCGGCCGCCTCTGGCTCAGGCGTCGGTCTATTCATGTTGAAATGCCAAACCAGACTTTACATAAATCACTTGACAGATGTCAAAGTGATCGCCAGTTAAAAAAGTGTTGCCAACTTATATTTCTATACCTCTAAAAAACACTCTTGAATCCGTCTGACTTGAACCCATTTCAAAACAAGCAGTTTAGTCGGATCGGTAAATTATTGACCGATAACCTCAGATGGTTAGCAGCTCGTTATAGCTATATAACATTACGGATATTACAGAAATATCGTTGGAGAATTTCACAATTCGGTAGCAGTTTCTGAAGCGTGAATATTTAAATTAGTTTTTACTTGTTACCTACTTTCACCCACCAAGAAAAATCTATTGTTCGATTTGTCATGAAATTCACGCCACTCATCGTTAGAAAATGTTTTTTCGTTTAAAATTCATTCATAGAAGTGTTAACAGTTGCATAAGAGACAGTCTGTCTGAGAACGATTTTAAAATTTTTATTAAATCACGATATTTCTATCTTTTTGCGGTAGGAAACAAGATCGGTAATAACTCAACGGTGAATGTTTTCTATTAAATTATTTTATTAAGTTGGTGAAGTTTTTCTACTCTCACGATCAGTCAGACAGGACTTACTCAATGGATTTTAACAGTATCAATTACTTTTAGGTATTGAAATACTACAACCATAGATATTTTAACACTCTTTATACACTACTGCATGTAAAGATTTCAGTAAAGAATATATTTACAAACAAAAAGAGATGGAAGCAGCAAATACGTGACTTGTAACTTAAATGATAGATATATATATATATATATATATATATATATATATATATATATATATATATATATTGATCACAAAGATATCCCTTAACCCCTGAAATACGTAGAAATAATGGAGGCAGTAATAGGAATCATCATCATCATCATCATCTTGGTGCTACAGCCCATTCTGTTCTGTCCCTTGCTTGAATTTTCCAGTTGCCGAATCCGATCTTCTCCGCATCTTGTGTTACCCCATCCATCCACCTCAGCTTTGGTCTACCCCGTCGTCTCATTCCCACAGGTTGCGCTGTTAGAATCTTTTTTATCATGTTCGATTCAGGGGCCCGGGCTACATGTCCTGCCCACTGCAGGCGGTTTCGCTTAATTATAGTGGTAATATCTTTACCACCAAACGTATGCTTGTAGATATTCTGCAGTTCGAAGTTATATCTACGCCTCCATATTCCGTTCTCACAGACCGCTCCAAATATCTTGCGTAGCACCTTTCTTTCAAAAATGGATAGAGCGGATTCATCTGTTTTCGTTAGCGTCCATGCCTCTGATCCGTATGTGAGGAAATTCCCGAAGCACTTCAAAAAATAAAGAACGGTAAAGCAATTGGACTAGACTAGACGATCTAATGAAAAAATATAGATGGACTACCATAATAATAATAGCGTTTATTGTCCAACAGAATCCATTTACAGGACAAAATACAATACTAAAGTTAAATAAAATATTAACAATTAATATGTACTAACTAAATAACACATTTTTCGAGTATTTTACCTTAACATAAAGAAACTACTCAATCACCTAGGTAGATCTCAGCCATCATAGTAAGCTGCTTTAAACTGCAGTGAAATATATCGCAGTAAGCACGGAATTATAATACTTGCACATGAGATATCGAGAAAAATTTAACATAAGATTAGTTCTAGCTTGTGTATTTCTGAACGTAATCGAATTTCTCACTGATAAGATGGAACGTTAAAATTTATTTGTCGAAGAATATCAGGGCAGTCAATGAGATTATTTAGTAGCTTGTACAGGAATATTAGGGAGGCATTAATTCGTCTAGATTCTAATGATACTACGTCCAAACCGCTACACAAAATTTTAAAAATTTACGCTGCACCTGCTTTGTAATTTGGATATGTACATCATAAAAAGATGACCAAATGACAGAGGCATATTCCAGTTTACAGCGTACAAAAGTGTAATAAAGTAATTTAATTGCTTTAGTATTGGTGAGATTTCGACTATTTCTATTTATGAATCCATAAGATTTAAGTGCTTCTTTAGAATTTAAATTAACATATTCAACAAAGGTGAGTTTATAATCAAATGTAACTACAAGGTCTTTAATTTTATTCAAACGTTCAAGTTTATTGCCATCGATAATATAATGTGTGTGTGTGTGTGTTTTATTGGCACTGGTTTTGACAACCAACTGGCCAGTCAATTTGTTTTAAGTTCTCTCTTTACAAAAGATATTGTTAGTATTTACATTTAGAACTATTGTATTGTATTGACAGTTAAAACATGGAATGTTAGAAACTTATTTACTAGATTACTCTGATTTTGCTGTTTTGTTTTTTGTTTTTTCTTATCTTTTTTTATTTTTTATTTTTTTTTAATTTATTTTTTTTTATTTTTTTTTATTTTTTTCTATTTATTTTTTTTTTATTTTTTTTTTATTTATTTTTTTTTATTTATTTTTTTTATTACTACGCTAAGACATAAACCCGATTCGACACCTCGGAGGTTTAGATCTTCTTAGTATTTTTTTTATTTTGTTCTTCATTTTTTTTATTCTTTATTATTTTTTTTTATCAGAGCTTTAATTTTAAACAATTAATATGACTATATAAAATTTTATATACATCTAGATTTTTTGACTCTAAAAGATGTGTTAGATTAGAAGGTAATTGAACATTAACTTGAACTAGCTTGGTAAAAAAATTTGATATTTCAATAAAATGTAAAGGACATTCTAAGAGCATATGTTGTAGATCAGCTAGCTCTCCACATATACATTCATTATTATTTGCCAGTCCCATTTTTCTTTTGTAGACTGGAGTCATACAATGATTGCTTCTTATTCTACAAATAGTTTTGATGAAGCCTCTGTTGGAAACTTGTTTAAACCATGTCTTGACGGAAATTTTGGGTTGGATTATTTTATAAAATTTGCCTTTGTCCGAATTGTTGTAGTGTCCCTGCCATTTGATCCGTTTAAGAGACCTGATTACAGATATTAAATCTCCCATAGGAAGTTGATAGGTTTGAAGAGTGGATTCTTTCATTGTTGCTTTTTTTGCCAGATCATCTACTATTTCGTTGTTTTTTATACCAATATGTGCTTTTATCCAGCACAATATGATATTTTTGCCCGATTTCAAAGCTTCACTGTTCAGTGCTATAATGTCACTGATGATATAATTGTCTACAAAAGTATGAAAATTATATTTCAGTTTATGTACAATGCTTTGGCAGTCTGTAAATATAACATAGTTTAGTTCTTTTTGATTCATACATATTTTGTAGGCTTCTTTGACTGCTATGAGTTCAGCTGTAAAAGTTGTCATTTTGTCGGGTAATCTGTTGTTTATCTTTATACTTTTTTGGGGGTAGAATATAGCATATCCAACTTTGCCGTCCATTTTTGAACCATCTGTATATAATTTTTGATAACTTCCCCAATGACTTTGTACATACTGAAGGTGATCTATTTTAGTAAGAAAATCTGTGGCAAGAATATTACTCAAATGGCAGTTAAATGGAGATAAATAATCTTCATAGTTTAATTTTCGAGATGAGGGTTGTTCCATTTTGCATATGTCGTCAATATAACAAGAAACGTTGAGAAAACTTTCCACAACTAAAAGCTGCTTCTTTTTTTCCCAGTAATGATGAGTTAGGTATGTAGTGGTTAATTGTACAATTTTATTTAACAACAGTTTATTGTTAACTGCCACTTTAACTATAAATTTTTCACTTAAAAATTCTCTGCGTAATGAAAGTGGAGGTTCATTAAGCTCACATTCCATGACCAATATGGGAGTACTACGAAGATAACCAGTGCTTAATCTAAGTGCCTTATTTTTTATACTTTCGATTTTTTGGAGTACAGCGTTTGATGCTGAGCCATAAAATATAGATCCGTAATCTAGGATCGATCTTATTAAATTTCTGTATAGTAATATTGAGATGTTTGGATCAGCTCCCCAGTTACTGACATTTACAGTCTTGATGATATTCATTGCGTTTTCCGTTCTTCTTAATATATAATTCGTGTGTTCTTTCCAATTCAATTTTGAGTCTAAGAACACGCCAAGGAATTTTATTGAAGTTTTATAATTAATTTTATAATTATCAAATTGTAGGTGGTTTGGGGGAGAATAACGTTTTCTGGTAAAAGTAACAATGGTTGATTTACTCTCCGAGATTGTTAAATTCTTATCCGCCGCCCATTTTTTTATAATATTCAATCCTAATTTAAGGTTTTCATTACATTTATCTATTGACTTATTTTCTACATAGATTGCAACATCATCAGCATACTGTAAGATTTTTATGTGTCGAGGAAGTTTATTTTCTAAATCAGCAGTATACAGAATATATAATAGAGGACTCAAGATGCTACCTTGTGGTAGTCCTAAAGATGTGTACCGTGTGTTAGATTTATCACCATTTAATCTAACGTGTACTGATCGATTAATATACAAATTAATGATATTCCATGTTACAGTTTCAGGTATTCCTATTTCCAACATTTTCGCATATAGAATGTGAAGATTAACATTGTCATAAGCCCCTTTTATATCTAAAAACAAAGCACTAACTGCTTTCTTACAAGTAAATGAACTATAAATGTCTATCAATAAGTGACTTAGGCTTTCTTGTGTGGATTTACCTTTTCTAAAACCAAACTGAGTTTTTGGTAATAGGTCGTTCTTTTCTAACCAAAATTCCAGACGGTTTTTAATAAGTCTTTCATATGTTTTAAGTATACATGACGCCAGCCCTATTGGACGGTAAGAATCACAATTATTTAACGATTTTCCGGGTTTCAAGATCGGAAGAATAGTATAAACGTGCCAATCGTCAGGAATCTTTATGCGCCGTGACCAAATTTCATTGTATATATTCAGAAGCACAGTCTTACCAATTTTTGAAAGATTTGATAGCATCGAGTAATGGATTTCATCAGCACCTGGTGCTGAATTTGAATTTTTCTTTAACGAAAAGTAAAGTTCAGTGTCAGAAAATGGTTTGATTAAGAAGCGGATTTGTTCTGGATAATTGTATTGCGCATTCAGTTGTAGATCAGGAATTACTAATTCTGCAGACAGTGGAGTAATATTTTGGTGGAACTCGTCTATCCATGAAGCTTCCGACAATATTATAGGGACTTTGTTCTTAGTTTTTCTATTTTTTAGTCTATTAACTTTTGACCATACATCTTTAATGGGAACCGACCTATTTAAGGACTTGACATAATCTCTCCAGCTATTTCTTTTAGCTTGTTTAGTGATCTTCTTCGCATGAGCATCATCTTTTTTATACTTGAGTAGGTTTTCTTGGTTTGGATTATCTTTGAATATACAAAAACTTTCCCGTCTTCTTCTGACTGCTTCCTCACATTCTAAATCCCACCAGTATTTTCCTCTGGAAGTTGGTTTTTTTATTTTAAATTTGGGGATGCTGTAGGATGCAGTTATATTTATATTGTGCAAAAATTTTTCATATGAATTTATATTTTCAGATTGAGAGAAGATATCTTCCGAAAATTGTTCATATAATTTCCAGTCGGCTTTCTTTAAATTCCACTTTTTTGAATATGGGTTATATATATGAGTTGGTTGATCCGCTAATTCCATCCTTATAGGAGCATGGTCTGAACCGAATAGGTCTTGAAGTGTTTTCCAAGTGATCAGATGACTTAAGTCAGGAGTACAAATCGTCAGATCTATTGCCGATTTCGAAAAGTTCCTAAAGAAAGTAGGAGAGCCATCGTTTTTGTATATCAAATTATTATCATCTATACAGTCCATTAAGATTTTGCCTTTTATATCTGTATGATTGTCTAAGCCCCAGGCAATGTGATGAGCATTGAAGTCGCCTCCTATTATGAATGGTCTTTCTATAGATTTTATGAAATTGTTCCATTGTTGTAACGATAATTTTACTCCTGGGGGAACATACATCGAAATAAATGTTACAGTGAATGATTTAAACTTAATTTTAATGGCTACTTTATTGATGTTGAATAATTTGACTTTCATGGTGACTTCCTCATAATACAGATTTGAGTTTATTAAAATTGCCGAGCCACCACCGACAGTTGCTGAAAAGCGGTCGTCTCTGACAATATTATATCCGTGAAAGTTAATATAATTTTCTGGTTTAAATCTAGTTTCTGATAATAATGCGATATCAACTTTCTGGTCTTCTAGTAGGTGAAGGAGATTTTCTCTATTAGAGTTAGCCGATCTACAATTCCATTGACAAATTACCAAACTATTCATTATTATATGAGAGAGAACTTAAAACTGTTTGAATTAAATTTATTAAAACTGATTTTTCTGGGATTTCAAAATTTTTGTGATTCATATTAGAAATAATACTTATAACTATATTTGATATTAACTCTGTTAATTCTTTAGGAGATTCATGTATTTTGGATCCTTGTTCTGCATTAAATGTAGATTGATAAGAAGACGAATTGAAAATGCCACCAGGTCTGTTGGACATGGGGTTTAACTTTATTATTTTTTGATGTTCTTTTGCTATTGGGTCTTGCGATGAAGGGAGGGGTCGTTTGGATTTTGGAGGTTTTGTTATTGTATATCTGTTTGAAACTGTCGGGTGGGCGTGCTGGTTAGGGGGTGAGGGGGAAGTGGACAATTGAGTAGAGGAATATGAAAAGGAAGGAGCGTTCATATTTGGGATTTGATGTGAATTTATTGAGGAATTATTAGCTGTTATTGATGCATATGTTACTTTAGGAAATAATTTAAGCGTTTCTTTGAAAGACAAGCTGTTTTCAGACATGTAATGTTTTATTTTTTTTTGACGGTCAAATTCTGGACATAACTCCCATTCGTTAGTGAAGTGTTTACCTTCACAGGAGAGACATGTTTTATTAAAAGATGATAAAGAACAAGAATCGGAAGGGTGGGACTCATGACATTTAAGACATCTAGGGTTGCTTTTACATTGCTTACTCATGTGTCCATACCTATAACAGTTGTAGCAAATAATTACTTTTTGCTGGTATTTTTCTACATTATGCAAAACATGGTTAATTACGATATATTTTGGTATATTTTGACATTTAAATGACACAATTACCGATTTTGTAGGTTTAAAAACTACTTTATCATCTGTTACTATTTTTCTCTTTATTCTTTTTACATAATCCACCGAGAATTTACAATGATGATCAAATTCTTTTATTTTATCCTTAAGATATTCTTCCGATATATCTGATTCTATATCCCTAACTACACCTAATTTAAATAATTGAAATTTCGGAATATATGCAATTAGATTTTTTTGAATAAGCAATTTAGAAGTAATTAAGGTATTTGCACTAGCATAGTTTTTAAATGTTATTCTAATACGGTTGCGTCCAATTGAATCAATTTTTTTAATATAATTATCAATTTCCGGATGTACGGTAAATAATATTTCACCTATCTTAACTGCACTTAATTTGCCTGTAAAATTTTTATCACTGTTTTCAATAAAAATATGAAATGGCCCTAAATCAGTTTTTTCATATAAATATACAGGTCTGCTTTTTTCTGTCTCATTAGAATTTAGTGAGGTAATTTGTTTATCGGTTTTTAAATTAATAATATTATTAGGACTACTTATCGAGTTTTCTAGCTGATGGGATAAAAATCCATGGGAACCATAACTGCAATCATCCATCGCATCCTGATCCCTTGGTATTTTATCGGGGGGCTCGCCCCCGTTAGAAGACTCCATAAATGGAGCCTTCGACGACTAAACTAGTATTTATGTATATGTATTAAACTGTGGTAATCAAATCTAACTGTTTATCACTTCCTAAATCACAAAGATTCGCGGAGAACTTTAAAATGTATAAATTAACTTAAGATTATATGTTAAACTATCTGAAATTAAACTTTAAAGTGCGGAGAACTATTAAATTCGTATTTACACTTTGACGTTTATTTGACAGATGATAATATAATGATGGTATATATTAGACTGTTTTCTAGAATAACAAACTACTTTGCACTTATTGGCTTAAGATTCAAATGTTACGCCAAATTTTGGCGCGTTTTGTTGAGCTTGTGTCTCTTCCAGAATCCGTGAGGCTGACCGGTTTTCCGGTGTGGAATTCTGAGCTACTAGCTCTACCCATCTGGGGTATCGTCCCATTTTGTTTCAAGTTCAACATGTTGTGTTTTGAGGGGTATTAAAAAACAAGCATTAAAACACCACGCTTGCCGGTCGGGTTGGTAAGGGTTCGCAGTACCACAGCCGATTAAATCAGTATTTGATTTTCGCCTGCAACTTTGTGGTACCGCATCTGTCAGGAATTGTATTCCTTAGCCACGGGCCACTAATAACACAGTTTTTGACCTGCGTCATGTCCTCCTTTGATCCGCGGGTATTTATTTGGTGAAGCTTTATTCATACCTGTCCTGCATATCTATAGGACCATTCCAGGGTTGAGGACTTCCTCGCCCAGTCTGTCTTGCACAAAGTACTGAAAGACCTCTACTCAGTTAAGCGGCCCTCCTTTACACAACCTAAGTCCGGCACGGAATAATATAAATATATCAGTTAAATTTTAAAGCAATTCGCTTTAAATAATTTCTAAATTTGATAGATTACCAAGTAAACAAGAAATGTAACAGGCAGCAGGTCTTGGGGCAAAAATGCTGGTGAGTTTATCTATCTTCGGTGATGAGTTTACCGATTTCTAAAGGATGCTAGTGATTATGTTGGATGCTAGGTTGCTATGCCTCACAGGTCTAATAATTTTATTTGAGGGATATAACCGATTACACATACGTACAAACAAAAAATGTCACCAAAATCACAAATCATGAAATTATGTAAAAAAAAAAAGTAAAACAGTTGTATCAGATGATATCCGTGGAGAAGTGTGGAGTAATTTAAGGTACAGACGAATGTTTGGCTAGTTCTACCCCTTCTCCATTTAATATTTCGTACGTAATAAATCACTTAAACTTTAAAATTTATTTGCAACATAATAATCTAATCTTTTATTCACAAATTCTTATTAATTTGCGTTAAACGCACCTTGCTGAAAATGGGCTCCTTCTAGTACATAAACAGTCGTTTATTGAGCAATAAATGAAATAATAAACCAGATCATAAACTAATTCACTCTTCAGAGAAATTTTCGAGAAAAGGGCCCTCGCACACAGTAGGAAGTATCGTTGACAACTGACTGAAAAAGAATATATATGGCCCTCCAATCAGCCGTAACGGAACCATAAAGATTTACTGGTTTACAAAATTGTACCTACATTAGGCTTGAAGCAGTGGGAGCGTTACGAAATGATAGGATATTAAATTATTTGCATATCATCAGTATATTATTATTTTTTATATATAAAATATACTGAGAATATACAATATATAGGATGTATGATTATCCTATAATAATATCAACATTCTAGAAGGCTATACACATGAAAATCACCTGCAGACAGAAACGACAGAATTGTTAGAAATTAAATTGACTTCATTTTGCTCAATAATACCTTTAATGCCGGGTCCAGACCAAACAGACAAAACAAAAACATTCATGTTTCGCGACAAAGTGGCGACAAATCGAAAACATTTGTTGAGACATTTCTGAACAATTTTGTTTTGTTTGCAAATTTGAAAACTTTTTCAGGTCCCGTCTCAGGTCGGTAAAGATCAAAAAGTCTGTGTTTTGTCTGTGTATTTGACGACAAGTTGTCGGCGCAGTGTGGACGCGTGTGCGTACCAAAACGAGTTAAGCAGTACACTCAAAAATTGAGGAATCTACCCACACCCTGATATGGATCGCAAAACAAACGAACAAGTTCTCGAACAACTAGGAAAACAATGCGAAGTTTGAAATTCCATAAAAATCAGGAAATTGGAATACTTGGGGCACATCATGAGAGGTGAAAAGTACGAACTACTAAGGAATATAATGCAGGGTAAAATCAAAGGTAGAAGAAGCGTAGGAAGACGTAAAATCTCGTGGCTACGCAATCTCCGTGAATGGTTTGGATGCAGTTTAATTGAACTATTCAGGCGAGTAACCAATAAAATTATAATTGCCAGAATGATTTCCAATCTCCGATAGGAGTGGAACTTGAAGAAGAAGACCCACACCCTATGCCCAGTCCACAGTAGAACATCTAATTCACAATCTATTATATGACGCTGAAATGGGCAAGTATAATGAACCCAAGAAGCTACCACTATTCCAGGTACAACGCCAAATGAAAGAATTTATTCAGTTTCCCATAGGATTTTCTGGTTGTTCGTGCTCAAATGCACTTAGTCTCAACACAAATGTTCACTCAACTTCATCCAACTCCAACCCACAACATTTGTACTCAAATCCACCCAGCACTGACACACAACATTCATACTTAAATCCTCCCAGCATTGACACACGTTCATACTCAACTCTTCCCAGCATTGACACACATTTATACTCAAATCCACCCAGCATTGAACATTTATACTCAAATCCACCCATACGCAACATTCATACTCAAATCCATCTAGCGCTGACCCACAAAATTCTTACTTAAATCCACCAAACACCAACACACAACCTTTATTTTCACATCTACTTAGTATTGAAACAGAGCTTTCTCAGTATTCAGATCAAGAAAACGAACGAAATTGATAATGAACTTTTTGAAAGTAAAAACAAGTAGACTCGTCATTATTTTGTATGTTGTTTTGAGTATATTTTAAGGGATATTAGCAGAAAAATAGTAATGAAAAAAGTTTAACATACCTGTACATAACCACAAAGACTGTTTAAAACTTTACTTACTTCAGGTATTATTATAGATATTGATTGATTTGATACGTTAGGCTGTGGTAGGAATCACCTTTTGTTAAAAATCTTAAAGTGATTGCTAACCTTTCTGTTACACTTATAGCATTTCTAAAGTTAGTATGTCTTTTTGCAACTGCAGGACCAACAAGGCATATCAGATTCTCAAAATCTTCGGTGGACATTCTTAAAAATTTTTTGAAGCTTGATCGAATTTCACCACTTGGTCCAAAGTGGTGAAACATATCTACGCGCAGCTGAACTAACAATTTTTCTATCGAACAACTTTCTCGCATTTTTAGGCTTAGTCTAATCCAAAAACGTTTGGGTTTTCTTTTAGCAACCTGGGATGATGATGAGAGCAAAAAACAACTTGCGGCTAGCAATAAATCTTCAGTTTCATTTTTTTCTTGATTAAAACGCCACATGGTTAACCAACACTAATCACAACAACAACGTCACCAACTGAATTTTGTTTTTATATTTTGTTGTTCTGGTGTGGACAGTTTGTCTCAATTTTGTTTTGTCTTTTGACGACAAATTTTGTCGCTGGTTTATCGTGTTTTTGTTTCAGAATTGTGTTTTCGTTTTGTCTGCTTGGTCTGGACCCGGCATTAGAAGTACATACCATCTACGAAAACTGATATACATAGCGATCACAATTTAGTTAGAATGGATTTTAGATTAAAAAGATTTCTCAAAATCAAAAAGTAACATCTAGGACAGCTAAGAAAAATAGACATCTCACAACTAAAGAATCCTGAACAGAAAACAGAAATAAGTATCAAGCTTGAGGAAGAAATAAAAACGATCGAAAACTTGGTACAGCAGACATTGAAGTAACATGGACTGCTCTAAAAACAAAAATAACAAAGATACAAGAAGAAGACATCGGGTTCATAAAACACAACAAAAAACAAGAATGGATAACGCAAGAGATCATGGACCTTATGGACGTAAGACGAAAGCATAAAACAAGTCCAATAGAATACAAGCAAATCAATAAATTCATTAGAAAAAAGTGCAGAGAGGCGAAAGAAAACTGGATGTCAACAAAATGCCTAGAAATCGAACAACTTCAGGAAAAATACGACACCTTTTATATTCATAAAAAAGTAAAAGAAATGACAGGTAGACACAAAAAGAGACAAGCAACAATGTTAAAAAATGATAATATAAATTAAATAACAGTGGGGATAGTATACAACCCTGTCTGACATTTCTTTGTATTTTACATATTCATGTTGATTTTCCGTTTATGCAAGCTGTCGCTGTTTGACGCCAGTATAACTTTTCTATGAATCGTATATCTTGACTATCAACTCCTTTATCTTTTAATATTGTAATTAATTTGTGATGCTGTACTCGATCAAAGGCTTTTTCATAGTCAATAAATACAGCAAAGACGTCTTTCCTTTGATCTCGACATTTCTGCAGTAATACATTTAGTGCAAAGAGGGCGTCCCGAGTTCCCAGTCCATTTCTGAAGCCAAATTGTGTTCATCCTGATCTTCTTCACATTTATCTCTGATTCTACTGTGGATGATGCGTAGAAATATTTTCAAAGTGTGGCTCATAAGGCTTATCATTTTATAATCGCTACAGTTTTTCGGACGTTGTTTTTTTGGTAGTGTTATGAATTCGGACTTTAACCAATCTTCAGGGATATCACCAGTCGAATAAACATCATTGAAAAGTTTGACCAGTATTCCAATGTTCTCCTCATTTATAAGCTTTAACGTCTCTGTCGGTATGTTATCAGGACCAACGGCTTTCTTGTTCTTTGCTAACTTTATAGCATGCAGTATTTCTGATTTTAGTATTTCTGGTCCTTCACCTTCAACTAAAGTCTCCGGTTCTTCGGGTCTATCATCATTGTACATATATTATACATTATAAAAATAATCAAAGAGAGAAAATGTTAAAATGTGTTGAAAGGCGAAATATATGAATTACTTCCAGTTATACTGGAAGGAAAAGTACAGGGCAAAAATCAGTAGGAAGACGCCAGAACTTATGCCTGGAAGATCTGACGAGATAGTTCGACCGCTCATCTGCAGAAATCTTTCGCACAGCAATTTTCAAAACTACAATTGCAATTTGGATCGCCAATCTTCGAAAGAAGACGGCGCCATGAGAAGAAGAAGAGGATGTATCATTAATAATCAGATATAGATCAACTATAGATTCTCTGCTTCGAAATACCCGTCAATAGAAGCCAGGGTAATCATAAATACGAATAAAAAATGGCTCATAATAAAAGAGAATAGAAAGTTTATCAAAAAATAAAATAGAAAGAAAATATGCTGACTTTGTCAGTCATCCATCTCGCAAGTTGGCACATAAACCTAGCACATAATGAGATCTTTATTCACTAAATAAATCATCTCCATTAGGTACTAGTTTAAGAATATTACATATTTATAGAATTTGTTAAACTGTTTCTTTTATCCAAGTAAATTTAAATATTTTCAACAGATCTAAAGATATTTGCGGCCATCAATAAAACCATTATTACCTGCTCATAGTCAATTTAACTTTCTGGTTTTGAATTAACTGGCATTTACAACTCTCTGGGGTGTCGCTAAACACCTTAAAGGATTAAACTTGTAATGTCGGTTTTACAAGGTGGTTTCTTGAATATTAATAGTATTACAAAGGATTAACTTTTTCGGAATTTGTAAACATTGAACATTATGTAGACGTTCAAATGGACTTTTGCCGCAAATTCTATGAACCGACGCTATGGAGAAGGTTTGTCGGTCCCAACAAGGATTAACATCGGCTTGACATCTGATAAAATTTAAATATTACTGTAAATTAGTAATAAACAGTATACAGATATAGACTTATCCCAGGTTATAAGTATTAGTAACTTGTCTGTATAACTATCTTTTTCTCTCTATTACTATAATATATATCTATCACTCCATATGATGTATTTAATGTTTGGTTGTTTCTAGACTAGTATTGTGAGCTGGATGGCTGGCCAGGTCAGTGCATTTTCTTTCTATTTTATTATCTGCTAACCTTTCCATTCTCTTTTACTTCTATTTCTGTTTTTAGGTTCTCTTTTTTTTTCTTTGTCTTTCTTTCGAGCTCGAGGATGATGCATGAGTGTTTTCTTGTTATCTAGTTTATTCTTACCGGTTTTCGATGCATCTGTAATAGTTTCATGCTTTTTAGTGCGGAAAATGCTCGTTTTATAAACAATATTTCAAAAAATATATATGAAAATCTTAGCTTGTTAACTGGTAGGTTAGAAATCTAAGATTTATTTACTTATATTAAGATAAGAACAGAAGAAAAATGGATCACTTATTTCTAAATAATTGAACCCGTGGTTTGAGTTGGTTTTCGAATGTTTTACCAATACGAGGTGTATTAAATGAACCAGCGGTAATTACTACTTTCGATTGTCACTAATCAACTACTTCGAAACGACCACTACTACATATTCTTCTTCTTCTACGATCCTCTACGATCTTGCGCTTCTATTTCCCATTGTTGTACCACAATTCTAGATAAATCGGCTTCAACTTTATCCTTCCATCTTTTTCTCGGTCAGCCTACCGATCTTCTACCATCTGGTCTTTCAAAAAACACTGTCTTTATCACTCTGTCATCCTCTGATCGTACCACGTGACCTGCCCATCTTATTCGGTTTGCCTTGATATGTCTAACTATATTTTTAGTTCCATACGGCGTCACCAATTCAGCATTGCGGAGTCTTCTCCAATCCTCTGTGAATTCATCTGTTTGAGGGCCAAATATTTTTCTGAGCACCTTTCTTTCAATAACTACTACATATTGTGATATTCTAATTTGACCATAACTGTGGAAAAAATATAGTCATGGGAAATTGGTCAAATAAAGATGACGTGTGCTTAAAAAAAATAATACTTTTAAGCTAAAACACTTTTGTTGTTTTAAAAGTCTACATTTGAAAATAAAATTAAAGATGAATAGGCGGAAACGATTTTTTTTTCGAATTAACGTGTCTCGACATCTTTGGTCATTGATACTGGAGCAAAAATTGTCAAGAGTGCCTACAGAGTTATAATACAGAGTTTACAATAGTAAAGAATAATTATCTAAATTATATTTTGTTAAACAACTGTGTACTCTTTTAATATAAGTCTATTAGGCTCTTGAGTCGGCTTGAAAAGCTCAGAAGTTATTTAAACTGTGTGATATATTGTTGGCAATGCTAGTGGCTTGGTAGTATTCATATTCTGTGAGGATGTGCTTGACGATATTAGAAATATCGTTGCAGGAGTATAACAGTTTGTCTATAGAGGACATAAGATGACCGTGTGTCAAAAGTGTGTGTCCTATCCTTAATCTTCGTATTGCTATCTTTTCTTTTCTGTTCACGGATGCTAGACTCCCGGTTCACAATTTGTCGATTGCTCACTATCCAGAAGTTTAATCCTAATTAGAGAACTGAAATACAGAGAAGATAGGTAATACGATATAATAGTAAAAACCAACCTGAAACTGACCGTTTAAGATGTTTTCGACTAACACACCTTGTATTTGCAGGAATACAATACAGCGGTCAACCTTATAATCCGACTAAGAAGGTATTTTGGTTACAGATGACCGACCAGTGTCGTAGAGTATATGATTGAAACATCAACTAAATATATATTTTTTAAATTGTATTTTTTTAAATAAAACTTCTTTATTTTATTCAAAAATAAAAAGTTACTTGCTATTTGTAAAAGATACATTTATTTAATTAAGGGGAAAGGCGACAAATGTCGCCTGGCAAAATTTTCAATGTGTTTTAAATGTATCCAATATTTTCGAATCCGGAGAAAACTAATAAATATTTTTGAAAAATTTAAACGCAGAATGAAAGATTACATTATTACTGAGGGCAGAAAGTCCCTGAATACTTCTACAGTGTTTATTTTAATATGTTATGTAACAGAGATCAAAATAAAAGAGAAAATATAGTATAATTTTTAATTGAAAATAATGCATGCAAATATGCATGCATGCATAAATTCTAATAAATATTTCATTCTGCCTTTAAATTTTTCAAAAATGCTTTTTAGTTTTCTCAGGATTTGAAAAAAATTGGATACATTTAAAACACATTGAACATTTTGACAGGTGACATTTTGCGCCTTTCCCCTTTAATACGTCGTTGGAAGTCTTTCTACTAGTCGTGAATGATAAGGTGCATTATCTAACACTACAATTGAATTTGGTGAAATGTGTTCAATCATTTGCTCAAAATATTATTCAAAATCATCTCCTCGTGATAGTCTTTTGTGCTTTTGGACTGAAATTCCAACAAACCATGCTTAACAAATCCTTTTTTACTGCCAATGTGAGAAATTATTAATCTACTGCCTTTACCAGAAGTTGGGGAGAGACCATTAGGCCAACGTTTCATAAAGGATTGTATGGACCTTAATATATTTTTATCTGACCAAATATTTTTTTGAGTATGACCTGAGTTTACCCACGTTTCATCCTGGTAGAAGATTGGCCTTTCTTCAGCCCTGAACTTTTGTATGGATCTTAGATAATTTCTTCTTCAACATATTATCTCCTCCCAGTCAATCAAAAGTGATTTTCGGTCTGATTTCTCCCACTGGAAATTTAATTCTTTTAAAACTTGCCACAATTTAGTTCGTCCAATATGAGACAAATCCGGGTCATCTCTAACTTCTTGTAAGATTTTGTATAGGTTTAGTATTTCTTTTTAAAAAAAAAAAATCTATGAAGTTTCCTTCAAATACCATTTTTGTGGGATTCTGAGAAACCAGAGCATCGTGAACATTCAGGACAATAGTCTTCTCTCTTGGTGAATAGACAGACTTACTGACTGTACGCAACAGTACCGGTGTAAAACTGGATGATGAAGCCATCACAAACAATCCATCACAAAAGGTACGTACATGTTCGTAGGTATATGGAATAAAAAATCACTCACGCACTACATATAATTCGCAAAAGAAATATTCGAGACGCTAATTACTGCCGTAGACGCGGAAACACCGACGAGCCGTAAATTATACACAATCAAAAACGTACTTAATAAAAAAAATGTTTTCGTTCGTAATAACATCACCCTTTCAAGTTAAGTTTCGAATATAAACTGAACAGACGAGGCATGTGGCCAAAGCCGAGACCTTTATACCCATTATATTATTAAAAATCTGGGAAATTCCATCCTAATTATCTTGCAACGAATAGTACCTTCGGATATGAATTCCAGGTTTTCTAGTAAAGTGATTAAACTCGAAGATTAGTATTGAAATATCCAAAGAGATAAGGTATTCTTATTTACAAAATTGTTAATGGTTAAATTCTTATTTTTATTAATATAATATAATAACCAACATTAGCAGTGAAAGTTTTATTTGTTTTTTTCTAAATATATTAGTATTAAAACATTATTATTATTAATAATGAATTAACACCTCAGGAACACCTATGATGGTACAAATTTTACGACCGTTTTACGACTTTGAGGCAAATTTCGTGCTCTCAACAATTTGTGAACGGAGTAGAGAGTCTGATAGAAATTTTCTGAATGATGTTTATATTAAAGCAACTTGAGTTAACGTAAGTTAACTCAAGTTCCGTAAATCCTAACGTAAATCCTATTACTGCTTTAGCTATTTCCCTTTTTACTAACGTTACGCTATTTCTATTCTTGTTGTGTCGTTTCCAGAATAATAGATATGCTGTTTATCTATAACTCTTATTCCAGCAATTGGCCATCGAACTTCACTGTATTCTAAATATCGATGTTCAGGTGAGGCATAAAATCCATTATTGCGGTCACGCAATAATTTAATATAAAAACAAATTTATTGTCCCTACAAATATATTTTGAATTTAAAAAGTTATTTCAAAAGATTGTAAACTATTTTTCATGTATGAAAATATTATTGTAGAGTAAGTGCGATTTTCAGCATAGGAACCCAAAATAAAAAAAAACTGGCTACGCCTAAGTTAGAGCAGTTATGGCAGAATAATTGACAGAACGACCAATGACCAAGATTTTAGTTTGGTCAATTAATCGTTTGTCGCTATATATTTGTTATTACGATTAAATATGAGTGGTCCCTTTGATTTTGATCATACATCTACCCAGTTATATACTTACACATTACACAAACAATTGGCCCACTTATATATGTACCTACTCGTATTTTTCTAGAATGCCGATACCAATTTGATGGTTCACTACATGCTCTGTCGAAATAAAACAATAACAATGGAAGGTTATGATGAAAATGAAAAAAAAACATTCAAAAAGTTGCCCAATATCCTTTAAACAATTAGACATTGCACAAAATATTCGATTCATAATAAAAACGAAAAAACGGAAGGACTTCGACAATTAGTTCACTCACCGGAAATTGAAAACAAATGACAATCTATTGGCTATGTATACGTCTTAGTGAAGCGTGTCGTATTAGAATTACACAACTAACGCCTCTTTGAACTTTGGGGACGTTGATTAATAGTGGCTCTGTCTGTGTTCCAGTGCCTACTTTTCCCTCATTACGTATTCATTCACAAATATAAAACAATTTTTCGATTAAGTTCCTTGGTATATAGTGAATG
>OU898278.1:4217376-4222376 GCA_918026665.1 Diabrotica balteata | reverse complement strand
GGAAACATCGTAAGATACATAAAAGCCAATAGATTAAGATGGGCTGGCCACGTGGTACGGATTGATGACGACAGACTGATTAGCAATGTGTTTTGGGAAAGACCAGATGGTAGAAGATCGACAGGAAGGCCTAGAAAAAGGTAGAAAGACGCAGTCAAGGAAGACCTGGAGAAGATGGAAGTAAGGCCATGGGAAATAATAGCACAGCATCGGAATCAATGGAAGGCAATAGTAAACGCGACAAAAACTCACGAAGAGTTGTAAAAGCCAATGATGATGATGAAAGTTTTGTAAAAGCAAGAATTGACGATAAAGTAATTCTAGTTGTCGATAGATATTGTCATAAATGCATTGAAATTTTGGAATGTGCAAAAGAAAACGGTATTCATGTTATTTTTCTGCCTCCATATTGTACTTATCGTATGCAAACTCTTGACGTCTCCTTTTTTTGGGTCGTTGAAGACCTGATATAACCAAGAAACTGCTAAATGACGTGCTGTTACGCATCTTCAGATCACCGGCTTATTCAACAAGGCATATGGCAGGGCAGCTACGGTGCAAAATGCATGTCACGGATTTAAAAGTATTGGCATCTAATATATTTACGGACAGGTTCTAACATAACCTTCACATAACAAAATTTTTATTTTAAGTGTTGCTGCTACCATTGAACGTCCATTGTCTGCTGCTCGTGCGGTTCCTATTGAGCTGCTTTCTCCAGATACAAAACAATGTTTTGTTAGTGGCCAAGGGAAACGTAAACCAAAAATGCGACAGATCTCGTTGGTGTTGATTTATATTCCTACTATATTAGAAAGAAAAGCTAGAAATGAGCCCAAAACTCCTCCAATAAAGAAAAAACACAAAACCATCCAAAATTAGTCGAAAAAAACGATGAGGAAGAAGATTTTTCTAATATTTCTTATAGCGATGAAGAGGACTGTGCATGCATTTACTGTAACGATATTTATTTAAGATCTAAACCCGAAGAAAACTGATTTTGGTACTTACAATGTTTGTTTTGTCTTCACGCTTCTTGAGCTGATGTTCCAAGAAGAACTAGGCGCTTTGTTTGCGAAATATGCCAATAATTTTGTAGCTATTATAATGTAAGCCATTTTGTCCGAAGGATATGGACAATATACTATATGATCTCAGATAAATATTTTTTTGCTTTTTTTCTTTGTTTTTTTAATAACAATGTTTATTAGTTTCGTTAATTAAAATTTGAGACAATAGTTCAAATATTCCTACTCTACCTATTTTTATTTATTAACAATACTTATATCCTACTTACTATTCCAGATATTGTAATTTCTCCACTGGTCGATAATGGTAAGAGATCAGTCAAAATTGTTTGCTGTAACGCTGACTCCAGTTCTTCCAACGTGCAGTTAAAGTCAGGCTCCAACCGCGTCCACCATCCCGGACTGTACGTCCCCATTATGATCCACTGATACTTTTTACCGTACATTTTTAGTTTGTATGCTTCGCAGAAGATATCACGAGCCCATATTTCGTTAAAATTTCCTGAAATAATCAACACAATTAAATACACTATATATTTGGCTGAATCATATGCTTTGTTTTATTGATTCTTTTATTTATTTGTATGGAAATTCATAGGATGGATTTTCTTGGTAGCTTGCGGTTATGCTACAGCAGGGATCACCAAATGGCGGACAGCGGTCCGCATGCGGACCGTGAGCTTGTTTTTTGCAAACTGTCATTAAATTCAAAATATAGTAATAAAATTTTAGTCTAAAATTATAATCAAATCTAAATATTTACAACAACAAACGCAACTACAACGTGAAGAAGTAAGGGACCCATATGTAAATGAAGAAGTACCTACCAAGGAAGAAATTATAGAGACCATAAAAAACTTAAAAAACAACAAAGCACCTGGTGAAAATGGTATCATTGCTGAGTTTCTAAAAGAAGGTGGTAAAATTGTGCAAGAAGAAATCGCTGAGTTAATACGCGAAGTGTGGATCAAAGAAAAAATACCCAATCAGTGGAAAGAAGTAATCTTATGTCCAGTGCATAAAAAAGGAGACGTTACAGAATGTAAAAATTACAGGGGAATAGCTCTACAAGATACAGTGTATAGGATTCTGGTCATATCAATTAGAAATAAAATTAAAACAAAAGTTGAAAATTGTCTAGGTGAATATCAAGCAGGTTTCAGAGCAAACAAATCGGTAATAGAACAAATTTTTACAATGAAACAAATTTTAGCTAGCTCATATGAATTCAACCTAACATTACACATGCTGTTTATTGATTTTAGATAGGCATATGATACTATAAAAAGAAATAAAGTATATGAAGCACTAGAATATTTTGAACTTCCACCAAAAATAGTAAGACTGACTAAAAGTAAAGTCATGTTAGAAGGACGTGTTTCGGATAGCTTTATCACCAATAGAGGTCTGCGATAAGGTGACCCGTTATCAACAGATTTTTTCAATTTGATCTTAGAGAAGATTTTACGAGAATGTAACATCTACACCAGAGGCACAATATATCATCACAGGCATCAATGTGTAGCATATGCAGATGATGTTACCTTAATAACAAGGAGACCTGCAGAATTAAGAGAAATCTTTACTAGAATAGAGAGAATAGCCAGGAAATATGGTTTAGAAATAAACGAAGAAAAAACAAAATATATGGTAATGAGGGGAAACGAAAATCATCTAGGACAGTTCTTTAAGATACAAAGCCCAAGTAAAGAATACAACTTTGAAGTTGTTAGCCAATTCGATTACTTGGGAGTGACACTAACAAATAGGAACGAAGAGAACCAAGAAATCATAAAAAGAATGGCCAAAGGTAGTAAGAGTGCTGGGAGCCTGACTAAGATACTGAGGTCGAAGATAATATCCAGAACAGCAAAAAAAACGAATATATACAACAATTTTCCGACCTACAGTACTCTATGCTAGCGAGACCTGGACACTAAATAAAGATATGGAAGTAAAACTAGATAGATGGGAACGAAAAATTCTTAGAAGGATATACGGAGATGTAAAAGAGGGGAACATCTGGCGAAGAAGAACGAATGAAGAAATAATGCAAATATATGGGCAATCAAAAATAACAAGACTCGCTAAAATTCAAATATTAAGATGGCTCGGGCATATAGCAAGAATGAAGGAAGGAAGAGTTCCCAATGAATTAATAAAATGGCTGGAGTCGGCAAAAGAAAATCTGAAGTCGCTGCGGTACAAGATTGGAAAAACTTAAAAAAGATAGAAAGAAATGGAAGAAAACCGTTGAAGCCTTGGGCCTTTGAGGCCTGTTGAGCTGAACTATATATATATATATATATATATATATATATATATATATATAAATATTTAAATATCTTTACATTATTAAAATTCAGAGTACTAACACTATATCGAAATACTCGTTTTCCAAAATTTCAGGAAATACCTACCACCTAAAAATAATCTTTTAGCAAACTACAATAGGGAAACTGTCTGAACACTAAAATTATTATATTTTAAAATAATTTTAATTTACATACTTACGACGTAGGTACCTAGTAACTAGTCTATAATAAAACTAAAATATTAAAACTAAAAAATATAATAAAATGAATTTCTTTTGTATTTCACATTTTGAAATTCTTTTGTATTTCATAATAACTTTATTTTAATTTGCCTATTTTTGACATAGTTACCATTCTGTGAAATATTATGATTGCCTGGTTTCAACTACGTAACCTCCTGAGGGGGGTTACAACTACTGGAAGCTTTGTGGGTAACCCTCCCCGGTTACGCCACTGCCTGGTTTAGTGCTGAGGGTCCGGACCGCGGAAGTATAGTAGTTTTTTAAAACGGACCCTCAGGGCATATAATTGGTGACCCCTGCGCTACAGTCTAAAACAAGAACATTAAGGGAAGCTATATAAATATAGGAATAAAAGGGTCTGAAAACACACGCGTTGAAGCATCTCCTATAAGAATCACGAAAAAGGAAGTAAGGGATATCTGTATTTCACTCAAAAACAAAAAAGCGCCCGGACCTGGCAATATACCCTCAGAACTGATAAAATATGGAACTGAAAAACTATATGAGCATTTGACAATACTCTTTTAAAACTGCATAAACAAAGTAGAGGTTCCAGACGAATTTAAAACCTCAACCATTTCAACTTTACATAAAAAGGGAAACAAACAAAATTGCGACAATTACCGTGGAATAGCAGTTACTAGTACCATTAGTAGAATCTATGGGAAAATGATCAAAAATAGAATAGAAAGAGAATACACTGATATGGAGGCAGAAGAACAGGCGGGTTTTAGAGCTGGTAGATCGACCATAGACCACCTTTTTTGTATCACCCAACTTATAGAAAAAAAGGTTGCTGTAGATCAAGAAGTCCACTTTTTGTTCGTTGATCTAAAAAAGGCCTACGATAGCATCCCTCAAAATAAGTTATGGAACACTCTCAGACAAACGAACATCAACTCAAATCTCATAACAGCAGTGGAAAAACTATATGAGAACGCCAACGCCAAAGTTAAAATAGGAACGAATATTTCCAAAGGTTTTGTAGTAGACAAAGGACTGAAGCAGGGATGCTGCTTAGCGCCGACACTTTTCAAAATATATCTGGAACAAGCATTAAAACTCTGGAAGCGGAAATGCAGCGGCATGGGTATACAATTAAACAATAACAACCTGTACACTCTATGTTTTGCTGATGATCAAATTGTAATTGCTAACGAATATGACGACCTAGAATACATGACTCGAAAATTAATCGAAGAATACAAAAAATGGGGATTAGAAGTCAACATAGATAAAACAATGTACATGAACATCGGTGGTAAAGAACAAAATCTAGTTTTAAACGACGGACAACACATTAAGTACAACAATAAATATTCCTATTTAGGAGTAGAAATCACAGACGACGGCAAATCAGATCAGGCTATAAAAAAACGAAACACTCAGGGTAGAAGGGCCATATCTCAACTAAA